>JBBPBX010023736.1:29857-40287 GCA_038048925.1 Garcialebias charrua | reverse complement strand
GAGTGATGGCTGATTAAAAGGTGAGTCGTGTGTCTGCCTATATAATGTTTCTCCACCAGAGGGAGCACTGCAAAGGCTGAAAAAAAAATCCTGGCTTCACAGGACATTGGTTTTTTATGCTTTTTAACATTAAAATGATATTATACATGAAAAAGAAAGTTGATATTGCTTTAAAACCACCCATTTCCAGATATAACAGTCATTCACTGCATTGACAATGTCTAGACAGTAGTTCTGATTACTTTTGTTATTTTAATTGCATAAAACTGATACTAATTACAAAAATGTTTTGCCAGCAGATTCAGCATTATTTTTATGTATATTGTAATTTATCCTAAGAAGATTATCACTGCTATATTTCTTCAGCACTAGATGTTATTGATTAAAAAAATGTATGAAAACAAAAATGCTAATAGTCTGGGAAAAAAACAAAAAAGTTGTAAAACCTTCAAAATATGTATATAAAATAAAAAGTCTCAAAAGTGCAAGTTGAATTAACAATTTTCCTTTTAAAAATAAATTGCTTAATTGGAGTTCGAGATCATGAGTGTATTTGGTTTAACATGTTCAAACTACATGCAAACAGATGACATATCCAATTACAGAGTCAAGTACTGTAGTTAAATTAGATGTTTGTAAATCTTCACAAGAGTTAAATTCTTACAAGAAAATTGAGCTTCCAGGTTTGATATGATGTGTTCAAGGAATGGAATGGCAAGGTTCAGCCTGTAGTGACTGAACACATCTTCAGATGGAATGTTGCTCCGGTGCTGCTGACGCTTTGCGATGCGGGGCTTGCATGGTGTCACACCCACTTTGTCAGCCACACGCACAGCTTGGTCATAGATCAGTTGGAATGACTCCCTGACATCTTCCCTCAGAGATGTATACATACATTGGATCTCAGACACCTGTGACAAAAAAAACCAAACAAAGAACAAACAAAAAAATATTAAATGACAATGCATGATGGATGCATGATGGGGATACATGATGGATGGATGGATGGATGATGGATGGATGCATGATGCATGATGCATGATGGATGCATGATGGATGGATGGATGGAAGGATGCATGATGGATGGATGCATGATGCATAATGGATGGATGGATGCATGATGGATGGATGCATGATGGATGGCTGGATGGATGATGTAGGGATGCATGATGCATGCATGATGGATGGATGGATACATGATGGATGGATGGATGATGGATGGATGCATGATGCATGATGGATGCATGATGGAAGGATGCATGATGGATGGATGCATGATGCATGATGGATGGCTGGATGGATGGATGGATGTCTCAGCTTCCAGTGTTTTTCTCCTCACTTGGTCTCTGCTCCTCCCTCTCTCACCTGTTCTCCAGGTGTGTCTCTGTCTTCAGTGTTTCTTTAATTCATTTGTTTTCTTCCCTGTTCGTCCATTGAGTTCTTCATGTGTTCTTCATGTGTTCTTCATGCGTTCTTCATGTGTTCTCCATGTGTTCTCCATGTGTTCTCCATGTGTTCTCCATGTGTTCTTCATGCGTTCTTCATGTGTTCTTCATGTGTTCTTCGTGTGTTCTTCGTGTGTTCTTCATGCGTTCTTCATGTGTTCTCCATGTGTTCTTCATGCGTTCTTCATGTGTTCTCCATGTGTTCTCCATGTGTTCTCCATGTGTTCTTCATGTGTTCTTCATGTGTTCTTCATGTGTTCTCCATGTGTTCTTCATGTGTTCTTCATGTGTTCTTCATGTGTTCTTCATGTGTTCTTCGTGCGTTCTTCGTGTGTTCTTCATGTGTTCTTCATGTGTTCTTCATGTGTTCTTCATGTGTTCTTCATGCGTTCTTCGTGTGTTCTTCATGTGTTCTTCATGTGTTCTTCATGTGTTCTTCATGTGTTCTTCATGCGTTCTTCGTGTGTTCTTCGTGTGTTCTTCATGTTCTTCATGTGTTCTTCATGAGTTCTTTATGTGTTCTTCATGTGTTCTTCATGTGTTCTTCATGTGTTCTTCATGTGTTCTTCATGTGTTCTTTATGTGTTCTTCATGTGTTCTTCATGTGTTCTTCATGTTCTTCATGTGTTCTTCATGTGTTCTCCATGTGTTCTCCATGTGTTCTCCATGTGTTCTTCATGTGTTCTTCATGTGTTCTTCATGTGTTCTCCATGTGTTCTTCATGTGTTCTTCATGTGTTCTCCATGTGTTCTTCATGTGTTCTTCATGTGTTCTTCATGTGTTCTTCATGTGTTCTTCATGCGTTCTTCGTGTGTTCTTCATGTGTTCTTCATGTGTTCTTCATGTGTTCTTCATGTGTTCTTCATGTGTTCTTCATGTGTTCTCCTTTAACACTTTTTTTACATTGTTAGTTGTTTTTAAATTCCACGTCAGCCGTTTGTTTTCTTGTTTTAACAAAGTAGTTTTTTTCATTTTGACCTTTGAGTCCTTCTGCGTTGCTCCTGCTTCCTCACAGAGCCTGACAGCTGCATCACTAATCATGACAACAACGGTAATAAAAACATGCAACTAGTTTTTAGGAACATCTGGAACTGTAACGTTTACAAGACAGTCACATCAAAGACCACTGAACCAGCTGTGCTGGATCTAAACCTGCACCCATTCATCTAATCAGCAGCATGAACTGAGACTAACTGGACAAGAACCTTTTTAGATGAACTTTGTTCAGGTTTATGTTTCAGTTTAAGTCAAAGACGCTTCAGAGGAACATTTTAACGGCACAAAGCAAACCGTCTTATCTGCTGCTCTGTGACAGTTTCAGCTCAAGATAAACACGTGACTCTGACAGCACCTGGTGAGCACAACTTTCTCCCTCGCCGTGCACAGTCGCCTCAGAAGGACAGAAACAAACACAGACCTCTGCGCTGAACAGCATCAGTCTGCAGAAAAACAAAGACCCCATGGGGATGAAGACAGACCACCCAAAGGACCATTCACCCACACATGTGCAACACAAAACAACAGGGACGCTTCCTGTCATCGGACTGCTTCCTGTCAATCATCTGCTGAAGAGAAGCACTGTTGTTGGTCGAAACGTGGGAAAATAAACCGTCTTTTCACAATCGACAGAAATGACCTCTGTGTTAGTCACTTCAGCTCCTCTGCTCCAGCTCCGTTCACTCGCACCTGTTCTCTGTTTCCATTTAGCCCAGGTGTCTCCACTTGCTCATGAACACCTGTCCATGTGTTTGGTCTGTTGGTGTCGAGCATTGTTAGATGTAGGATGTAGAGCAGGCTTTAGCTGTCACAACCCTAATTACTTATTCACGACTAGTTCAAGTTCAAAGATAGTAATTGTTTATTTTTTCACGGATTCTCATCTTTTTGGATTAAACAACATCTTGTGTAACCAGATGAGATATATAAGTGACATGAAACGTTAATTATATTTGACCCATCAAGGAAATGGAGTCATTTATTAACAGATCATTAAATTAACATCATACATGTACACTTGATTGGTTCTAATTAACTTTCCTATAAACTGATATCAAACAGATGGAAATCACGCGTACGCAGTTTCTACTAGCCAACGAATAAAGTTATGAGATCTTAAATAAAAATTTATAATTTATAATATAAATTTATAGGACCTATAATTGGTCCCCTTTAAATAACTTATATCTGAAGGCACTTTAACTTAAAGGTCCACTGACATGATGTTGGAAATTTGCATAAACTGGCACAACGTATACACTATATCTTATATCATTCAGCTATGTTCGTTTTTGCAAACAAAATGATAAATATATAAAATTTTCATTCAAAGTCATTTTAAATTTGGCGCAGTGTTTCGTCTCGGGAAATCCGGGTACACGCGAATGCAACATCTGTGACGTAGTGTTAGGACCGTCAGTCATGTGCAGTCTGCGTCTGCCATGATAACTCATATTCATTCTCTGCCAGATCGCCTTTTTTTTTTGTATAACTTGAAAAATGCCGTTACGTTGTGTCGCATTTGGGTGTTCTAATATCATCAGTGAACAAGTGAGCCTTTTCACTTTCCCGAAAGATGAAATACTTCGTCAAGACTGGACAAAACAAACAAAGCTGTCCCCCTCGGAGCCCCCCTCGCTCCAACCGAGAGCCCCCCTCGCTCCACCTGAACGGTAAGGCAGAACCTGCTGTTTCTTGTTCAATCCCCTGAACTAACTTCGGCTTCCCAAACTGAAGACAAATAGCTCAAATCTAAACTTAGATTGCTAAATTCTTCAGTTTTTATATTGTCCGCGATGAATATGTAAAAGGGGCGCTCTAGAGACGGTCCTAACACCACGTCACAGATGTTGCATTCGCGTGTACCCGGATTTCCCGAGACGAAACACTGCGCCAAATTTAAAATGACTTTGAATGAAATTTTAATATATTTATCATTTCTTTTGCAAAAACGAACGTAGCTGAATGATATAAGATATATATGTTGTGCCAGTTTATGCAAATTTCCACCATCATGTCAGTGGACTGGCGAAGATAAGAGAAGGAAAGAGTAAGTTATCTTTGAGTGAGTTTCAACCAGGACATGGCAGCTCTTCCATGCGATAGCCAGCTAAACCCAGGTACGCTTGGTAAATAATCAGCGACTCGTTACCTTGCGAAGACGGTCAGTCTCCTTTGGGTCCGGTTACGTCCGTTTACCTTTACAGCGTCTCGCAGTGTCCGCTTTGATCGAGTAAAGTAGCGGCAGTTCCGGTTGATTTTCAAAATAAAATATTCCACAGAAGGAAATTTTATTAAAAGGTTTGGAGCTTTTAAGCTCGATTGGATATGCGGCGAACGTGCTGTAATGCGAACTGATGACGAGGGCGTTGTCTCATGACGCCCGTTCAACAGCTCAAGAAAGTCTCATCTCAACTCTCCAACTGACTCTTCACTACACAGTCGTGCTACCGCCAGTGTTTCCTGTGCTGTCACGTCAGCCTTTTAGTTTAGGGTTTATTTTTTATTCAAAGTTGAGTTTTACCTTTTAATTAAGCTCGTTGTGTTCAGTCGTCATTCTTAGGTTCATCCTCTCATAACCGTGACAAATCAGTAAATTGTATTATCTTTCACTCAGATGTAGATGTGTGTAGTAAATAATATGAAACTATGGAGTCTGTATGTTTGTCAGTCAGAGTCCCGTCAAGATGAATAACCAGCAGTGTTCATCTTCATCAAAGATCAATGGGAAACTGATGATTTATAATTCATCTAAGTTCCCATGTTTTGAGGAAAGAGTTACTAAGCATAGTACTGTATTAGCAAATAAAAGTGTATTCATTTATTGTTTACTCAGATGTGCAAAATAAAATGAAAGCCTTGCTGTGGCTAATGTCTGGATTGTAGCAAGATATTGACGATCTTTCAGTTTTTTTGTTTATAATGCGTATTTTTAAACCATTTGATTCTAGTTCTGAGCCATCACAATAACAAAATATACTGATATAAAATAATGTCAGCAGATTGTCGTAAATGCTGTATGAGTAAACAATTTAAGATGAATTCCTTGAGATGTGAAAATAAGATAAACCTGAGTAAAAAATAAATGAATAAATAAATGTGAGGCTTCATAAACAAATTAAGACAATTAGACCAACAGACAATAATATACTGTACACATACACTGATATTTTTTAAATGCATTTTTCCCCTGGGCTTTTATAAATGCATGTGAACAATCAGTATCTTACTTGTTTTAGATAGCCCTTAAAATGACCCCAGTTTGGAGGAATGGGGTTTAATTCATACCATACCAAACCATATCAAATCATACCAAACCATACCATACCATAAATAAGAAATCATACCAAACCATACCATACATATCAACTCATAACAAACCATACCATACCATACTGAATCATAGCAAACCATACCATACATATCAGTCAATCAATCAATCAACTTTATTTGTAAAGCACATTTCAAAAACCATAAGGTTAACCAAAGTGCTGTACAATAAATCATACCAAACCATACATATGAAATCATACCAAACCAAATCATACCAAACCATACCATACCAAACCATACCATACCATACCATACAATATCAAATAATACCAAACCATACCATATCATATCGCACCATACCATACCATACATATCAAATCGTACCAAAAATATCAAATCATACCAAACCATACCATATCAAATAATACCAAACCATACCATATCATACCAAACCATACCAAACCATACCATATCAAATAATACCAAGCCATACCATATCAAATAATACCAAGCCATACCATATCATACCAAATCATACCAAAAATATCAAATCATACCAAACCATCCTATATCAAATAATACCAAACCATACAATATCATACCAAACCATACCATACATATCAAATCATACCAAGCCATACCATATCAAATAATACCAAACCATTCCATATCATACCATACCACACCATAAATATCAAATCATACCATACCATACCGAATCATACCAAACCATACCATACCATACCATATCAAATCATACCATACCATACCGAATCACACCAAACCATACATACCATAAATACCAAATCATACCATACCATAGCAAATCATACCAAACCATACCATACCATATCAAATCATACCATACCATACCGAATCACACCAAACCATACATACCATAAATATCAAATCATACCATACCAAACCAAATCATACCAAACCATACCATACCATATCAAATAATACCATACCATACCATATCATACCATACAATACTATATTATACTAAACTATACAGTACTATACTATGCTATACTATACCATGCCATACCATACTACTGTATACTATACTAAACTATACTATACTATGCTATACTATGCTATACCATACCATACTATACTATGCTTTACTATACCATACTAAACTATACTACACTATACTATACTATACTATTGCTATACTATACTATACTTTACTATACTATATCATACCATACTATACTATATCATACCATACTATACATACTATGCCATACTATACCATACTACATGTATACCATATCATACCATACCATACCAGTGTTTCCCTACATTATACAAGGAGGGCACCCCTCCATGTCAACCGAAACGAGCACCCTGCCTACCAAACTGCCCCCCACACCCAGAGCCATATATATAGAGAGTTCTGACACTCTTTGAAGTCGCCGATAGGCGGTCAATCGTTCCAAACAACGGCTATGGAAACCTTGTGGAGCTGCGCCCTCTGGCGGCGACGGAGCGCTACTGCAGGCAGAGTCAGACTGTAAAACAGCCATGGAACGAATCGCCCCCTCCATGACCCACGTGACTTCCGCATTCCATTCTTACAACGGAAGTCTATGGAAGTGTCGCAACTCTCACTTTATATGGCTCTGCCCACACCCACACAACAACTGCCAGCACTGATGTAGCACTAAGCTAGTGCTGCGTAAAGCAGACATGCTAGTTAAAAAGCTACAGAGGTAGCGCTCTGCTTCCCTTACGCTGAGTCAAAAGAATGAGCTATAAAACAAATTCCAGCACACTCATATTGCTGTATAATACAGAAATATTAACTAATGTGCATTATCCTTCTTGTAAAAATACCTCAAACAAAATATTTTTTTTGGGGGGAGAGGGGTCACCGGTTGATTTATTTATTTATTTTTTTGTCTTAGAAATTCTGAATTCAGAGAGCAAGTGAACAAGCAAACTGCGGTGTTCAAAGAACGATGGACAAATGCACGTTTAAGTGTTTAAACACAGGAAACGCACACCGACACACATGGAGCTCAACAAAACTAAAGAAATAAATGTATTGCTCAAAAGCAACAAGTTGACATGGCGGCAAACTCTTCACAACCAAAACAAAGAAGACGAGCAGACGTGGCGTTGCAACACGACGGCAAATTGACGAGAGGGAGGACGCAGGGAGGATGAACGGACTGAGGCTGACGAGGAGATGGAAACAGGCGAGCATGAGACGGGGAACAGGTGTGAGTGGGCGTGGCTTATAAGACTGAGGGAAAGTGTTTAAAGGGACAGAACACAACTGACAACAGGTAAGATATTAATTGCTTTCAAGCTCATGGAACCCCACGTCAAAGAATCTGATTTATTAAAGAACTGAGCGGTAACCTTTGTTTTTATGTGCACGAACATTAGGGCTGTGTAATAATATCGATTTTGCAATATATATCGATTTTTTTCTTTCCTAGAAAAAAAAATTGATATTCAGCTGCAAGTATCGTAACACCCAACTGTCACCCTGCTCACTCACTGCTTGTTTCGCTGGGAGAGTGATTAGGTCATCCAGCCACTAGTGTCGCTGTAGAGCATTTATGGCAAGTTACCCGCCAAGTAGATACTTGATTTACACAGAAGAAGTGCGGGCAGTGTAATGGCGGCGAATATCGTTCCAGCACCCTCTTGCTTTAAAGCAGATGTGTGGGCGCACTTTGGCTTAAAAAAAAAAGAAAGATAGCGACTTTATGGATAAAACTCTAGCGGTCTGCAAGCTGTGTCACGCAAGTAATTCAAGTATTTCAATCCAAGTCTATAACAGCAGCGGATTTGGATGTTGTCAGTCCATACAATGGGCGCTATCAACTGTTATCATCCCCATAGTCTATCGGAGAAACTGTCCAATGTCCCTCCTAACATGTTTCAAAGAACGTTATCAGCGTTATAATCGCTGTTATCAGGCAGCGTGTTTCCACGAACCCGGAAGTGGTGTGTTTTTGTGTTTTTCAGCTTATGTAACCGTTTCCCTAAACCTAACCTTAACACTGACCCAGATGTCCAACCCTAAACCTAACCAAAGCTCACCCTTGTGCCTAACCCTAACCAAGACCCTAAACCTAACCCAAGAAACTTAAATCGAAACCTAACCACGTAGCTAAAGCGGAGCCTGTTGTCATCCATTGTAACGGGGATAATAATAATAATAATAATAATAATAATGTCTTTTCCTGTCATCTGCGTATGTTTCCCATACACAGACGAAATTCGTCTCTGCATTTAACCCAACCACCTACCAGGTGGTGCAGTGAGCAGCCCGAAAGCGCCCGGGGAGCTGGAGAAATAGGTGTGCACTCATAGACACCCCAAGGTGGATAGTGGCCGGGGCGCGAACCCGCGTCCTTCGGGTCCCAAGTCAAAAGCCCTGCCACTAGACCATCTTGGCTCACGTACCTTTAAACCTCGTAGGAGGTAGAAGAGGGGCATCCTGACCACTACGAATGGGGATGATAACGGACATTTTGACCGATACGTACTCTGTCCCTCTAAAATCTTTCAGAAAATCGCAAAAGTGTATTGAATTGTATTGTTTGCTGAATATAGGAAACCCTCGAGGTACGACACCTGCGACCTACGGCAACTCAGACTTACGATTTTATCATATTTAATAAAAATATGATAAAAAAAAATATATTTTTTTTTTTTTTTTGTGTGTTTAAAAGTTATTAATTTCATGTGTATAGCACTTTGTTGCAGCTGTGGTTGTTTTAAATGGCTTTATAAATAAAGTATAATTATTAATTTTACGTTTTGATTAGAAATTTATCGTATTTACGCAACTTCCGGTCGTTTCCGGTCGCCACTTCCGGTCGCCATTTTACAACAGAACTGCGGTCAATGGAGCTCCAGAGGCTACTGTCAGCTGGCTCCGTGTGCCCGATCAGGGTTGCCTCATACGGATAAATTAGCTGGAAACACTCGGTCAACTCTGTGGACGTCTCAGGTCCGGAGGAGCAGCCGCCGATCGCCCCGCGATCGCTGCCACAACGCCGCCCGACATGCTAACGACAGCAGCTAACAGAGCAGCTAACACAGGCGAAGACACCGAGCCGACATGCCGCGGAGGGGCCATCTGCGGCCGGGAGCTCGCCGCAAATGTCCGCCTGGCAGTCGGGGGACACCGGCTCAAAGTAAGACATTATATTTTTTATTTATTGTACAGTACAGTATTCATTTACTGTGCAGTTCTGTGCATGTTTATGGCCTAGTATGTCTGCTTGTTCAGTCTCATGCCATTAAATATGTGTGCGGCGCTCCGTTAGCGGTATAGCCGCGACCTATGTCAGAAACGCGGACCTACGACAGGCAGGTGTTTTTGGTCCGCGAGGTACGACAACATCGACCTAAGTCACACACGTAGGTCCCAATCCCTGACGTACCTCGAGGGCTACCTGTATTGCAATATATATCATATCGTGAGCAGAATATCGTGTATCGTATTGTGAGATTATTGTATCACTACAGCCCAAATGGACATATTGTTTATTTAGGACTTTGAGAACGGAAATAACATCATTAAACGGTTAATATTAAAAAAATACAGATATTTAGCAATAAATCCAAACAAATCCAGCAGCAGCTCCTCTAATCTTCCATATTCATGAGCAGGGCGTGGCCTGCCTTGCTCGTGAGCAGGTCCTCCTCAGCAGCGCCTGGGGCCACATTTAAACCCACACC
>JBBPBX010023736.1:0-25982 GCA_038048925.1 Garcialebias charrua | reverse complement strand
TTTTTATGAGAGGCTGCACCACAGCATGTTTAAAAGAAGCTGGAATGCAGCCTGATGACAGGGACATGTTAATCAGCGTGAGCACACGTGTGGATTCGCTCAGCCACGCCATGACTTCCTCTTTTTGTTTTTCAGAAGAGCAATAGATTTCAGAATTTCAGAACACATAGAACTAAAAAGATCAGTAAACTCGTCCACGCTGGACACGGAGCAGAACTGAGGGTTGCAGGAGACGGAGTCATTAAAGCCGGCAGAGAAGCACAGCGCTGTGTTTGAATTAATTGCGCGTGCAGAACGCACAGATGATCCAGCCCATTTCTTCCTACCAGAGACCACCGCAGTGAACAGAACTGGTAGATGATCTGATAAGAGTTTCACAGATTTCCACAGTGGACACATTTATCCCATAAGACAGCACGAGATCCAGTGCGTGTCCTTTTTCATGAGTTGCACCTGTGACGGACTGCGTGAGATTAAAAGAGTCAATAATGTTCATAAAATCTTTGACCAGAGGTCCAGCCTCACAGCACACATGTAAATTAAAATCGCCCGTTGTCAACAATCGATCATAACGTAGCATAAGTCCCGTCATAAAATCAGTAAAATCTTTAATAAAATCCATGCTGTATTTAGGTGGCCGGTAGATTGTGGCACAGAGTAAAAGGGGAGAGAAGTTTGTCTTCAACATCTGAAGTTCAAAACTCTGATAAAACTGAGTGGGGATCAGCCAACATTTAAAACTGGATATAAAAACAGAATCTAATCCCACTCCTTTACCGGTGGTCCAAGGAGAGCTAAAGAAAGTGCAGTCAGGAGGGAGAAATTCAGAAAATGGAGCCGACTCACCAACATGGAGCCAAGTTTCTGTCAGGAACATAAAATCCATTTTTTTGGAGGTAAAAAAGTCATTCAGAATAAAAATCTTATTGGTTAGGGACCTTGCATTCAGCAAGGCTACCCGGAGAGTCTGATCCGTGCTGTCTGCAGCAGGTGTACGGGCCAGTTGGCGAAGATTTTTGAAGTTTATTGTGCCAGGTTTGGAAATCCTTTCCTGTCTCCAGTATGAAGACTTGCGCTCCAAATGAAGGGATGGAGCCACATATTTAATCCAACGATGTCTCCATTCATACAGATAGTTGTTCGTAAGATAGTGAGAGAAACCAGAATTGCTGCCAGATAAGTTCAGACAGCCTTTAATTCTCACCAAAATCCTTCTCGCTTTCTGCATCTCCTTGGGCGTCTCCGAGATTGAAGGGCGCACGGCGCAGATAGTCCGGTATGTTTGACAGGTGAGGAGGTAGTCTTGAAAATTACTAAAACCAGAAACTGGCAACTTAACATGTCCAAGGCTGAGAAGAGTTGTACGGTCGTAGATGAGCAGAGCAGAGGCATCAAAGCAAAAAAATACCAAAAAGCAAACAAACAACGAAAAACAAGCAGAGCATACGTGGCAGGCGGCTGGCCGTAACTGGCGCCATCTTCATCTGTTGAGTCCACAGTTTTGTGAATAGCAAGCAACCATCAGGGCGCTAACAATTCATTGTTAGGTTGATGGTCCTCCTTGATCATGTGAGCAGCTGGTTTTGGCTGTCAGCCGCAAACTGGTTGATCCACTATGAGAAGGTGCTATTTATAAGACTGAGCTGAATACAGTTCCTCAGACTGAAGAAGTCTTTCGGAGGAAAGATGAAACATTTCTACAATTTTTTGTTTCGTTTTGTTTTTTAAATGTCCAGAAGACCAGACAACTGTTTTAGATTTTTCTACCTGGGTTACTGAGCATGTATCTGGATATTCTCACAACATTCTTCCTTCTTCATCTTCCACCATTTGGTCTTCCTTTCTGGTTTTACTCTTTTTCTCTTCTTCACAACAACAGTCATTCTACACACAACCATCCGATGCTGTCTGGCCATGCTCTCCCCTGTCATAATCTTAACAGTCTCCAAGCTCCCTCAGGTTTCCTCTTCTACACAGAATGTAGTCGACCTGTGTACTCCTTCCTCCACTCCTACAGGTCACTCTATGTTCCTCCGTCTTTTGGAAATAGGTATTGACTATATAGCCATTTCCATTCTCTTGGCAAAATCCACCACCATCTGTCCTTCCTGGTTTCTTTCCTTGACACCAAACCTACCCATCACTTCCTCATCCTCTGTTTCCTTCACCAACATGTCCATTCAGGTCTGCTCCGATCACCACTCTCTCCTGACTGGGAATGTTGTCTATCACTTCATCCAGATCTTTCCAAAATTTGTGTTTCTCCTCCCTATCACATCCAACCTGTGGAGCATAACCACTCACAATGTTCAGCATCAACCTTCTACTTCTACCTTCAGACACATCACCTTATCTGACACTCTTTTCACCTCTACTACATTCTTTGCCAACTCCTCCTTCAAGATCATCCCTACTCCATTTCTCTTTCCATCCACACCATGTTAAAACAGTTTGAACCCTGCTCCAATGCTGTGAACCTTGCTGCCCTTCCACTTGGTCTCTTGGACACATAAAACATCTACTTTCCTTCTCTGAATCATGTCAGTCAGCTCTCTAACGTTACCTGTCATTGTCCCCACATTTAGAGTTGCAACCCTCAGTCCTACATTCTTGTCTTTCCTCTTCTCCCTCTGTCTCCTGACATGTTTCCCTCCTTGTTGTCTTCGACCAACAGTAGCACAATTTGCCGGCACCTGTTTGTCAGTAACACTGGTGGCGGTCGTTGTTAACCCGGGCCTCGACCAATCCGGTATGGTTTCACTTTGATGAATTCGCATTATGGTTTTGGCAAAAGTGTTTTGCATTAGTGCATTAACAGAGTGCCCGAGTTATCGACAGATTGAGTGCTTTGACTTCTATCGAGGCTTTTTTGTCTACCTCGAGTACCCTTAGTGACGTCATCATGTCGCACTGATGTCATTACGTCACATTTCACATGATCCGAACCGAGCGCGGGGTAGCTTTTAGCTTTTAGTAGACGCTACAAAATGGATTCCTTTGTGCGCAAAGATGTTAATGGAGCAGGTCCAGTCTTGTCAAAAAAGTAAAACAGTTTATAATTTTATAAATTACGCTACTCATTGAATCAACTTCCTGTTGATTTTCTTTTTTCTGAACACCGTAGTAGATTGTGACAGCAGGGGGCAGTGTTGCATTGCAGGTCACATATATAACGCGGCCGAAACGGCTTCCTCTCTCGTTTCACAAACAAAAAGCAACAAATATTCATCTCTCTAGACCTATTAAAAACCTATAAACACATTAATCTCTCAAAGTAGACCTAAATTGCACAGCACTGCAGGCGGTGGTGCGGTGTTGCCCCATTTGTTTTTCAGTTTCGGTTTCAGCGCAGCACAGTACTTTCACTTTTAATATTAATAATAATAACTAATAGTTTTGTTTTTCCTGTGACTTATCTGCAGTATGATAAATGATAGGAGCATAACAAATGCTCCCAATGTTTTGTCGGTCTTTTTTTTTTAGGTAAATAATGAAGTTTTTATGCATTTTTATATATTCATTTATTTTGCATCATAAGAGCCTATGACATCATCGACTACTCGAGCACTAATCGAGTTTATTTATTCTAATGTCGAGTTTTAAAATTATGTACTCGTTCAACCCCTATTTTGCGTCGGATGCCTTTCCTGACACAACCCTCACTATTTACCCGGACTTGGGACCGGCACAAGAGATTTCATTCAACCTTTATTTTTTTCATTCATTCAACCTTTATTTAGGCAGGTTAATCCCATTGAGCCTCGAGGACTAATTTACAAGAGAGACCGGACTACAAACAAAGAGTGATGACAACAGCAACAGTAGATTATCCTTGGACAAGCAACAATAGACAATCATAAGAGAGGCATACATATTTTTTTAACAAGTTAAAACAAAAAAGTCAAAGTAGTAAAAACAGACAGATTATAAGGCAGATGTAGAAAATCAAAAACAGGAACATGTCTGCATTGGTTTTTGCTAGGATTCCAACAGAAAAAGATACACTGGCTTTTGCTCCCTAGTGGCTGGTTTAAATATCACAATATTATATTTTGTGATATTGCGGTGGCAGGGCTCCAGGGATGGATGAGATTCGCCCTGAGTTCCTTAGGGCTCTGGATGTTGTGGGGTTGTGTTGGCTTACGCGACTCTGCAATATTGCGTGGACATCGGGGGCAGTTCCCTTGGATTGGCAGACTGGGGTGGTGGTTCCCCTATTCAAAAAGGGGGACCGTAGGGTGTGTTCCAACTATAGGGGGATCACACTCTTAAGCCTCCCTGGTAAGGTCTATTCAGGGGTTCTGGAGAGGAGGGTCCGTCGGATAGTCGAACCTCGGATTCAGGAGGAGCAGTGTGGTTTTCGTGCTGGTCGTGGAACACTGGACCAGCTCTACACCCTCAACAGGGTCCTGGAGGGCGCGTGGGAGTTTGCCCAACCAGTTTACATGTGCTTTGTGGACTTGGAAAAGGCATTCGACCGCGTCCCTCGGGGGGTTCTGTGGGGGGTACTCCGGGAGTATGGGGTACCAGGCCCATTGATATGGGCTGTTAGGTCCCTGTACGACCGGTGTCAGAGCTTGGTCCGCATTGCCGGCAGTAAGTCAGGCTCGTTTCCAGTGAGAGTTGGACTCCGCCAAGGTTGCCCTTTGTCACCGATTCTGTTCATAACTTTTATGGACAGAATTTCTAGGCGCAGCCAAGGTGTTGAGAGGATCCGTTTTGGTGGCCTTAGAATCGCTTCTCTGTTTTTTGCAGATGATGTGGTCCTATTGGCTTCATCAGATCGTGATCTACAGCTTTCGCTGGAGCGGTTTGCAGCCGAGTGTGATGCGGCCGGGATGAGGATCAGTTCCTCCAAATCCGAGGCCATGGTCTTGAGCCGGAAAAGGGTAGCATGCCCTCTCCGGGTCGGGGAGGAGGTCCTGCCCCAAGTGGAGGAGTTTAAGTATCTCGGGGTCTTGTTCACGAATGAGGGAAAACTGGAGCGTGAGATCGATAGGCGGATAGGTGCAGCGTCCGCAGTGAAGCGGGCGCTGTACCGGTCTGTCGTGGTGAAGAGAGAGCTGAGTCGAAAGGCAAAGCTCTCAATTTACCGATCGATCTACGTTCCCACCCTCATCTATGGTCATGAGCTTTGGGTTGTGACCGAAAGAACGAGATCTCGGATACAAGCGGCTGAAATGAGTTTTCTCCGCAGGGTGTCTGGACTCTCCCTTAGAGATAGGGTGAGAAGCTCAGTCATCCGGGAGGGACTCGGAGTAGAGCCGCTGCTTCTCCACATCGAGAGGAGCCAGTTGAGGTGGCTCGGGCATCTGGTTAGGATGCCTCCTGGACGCCTCCCTGGGGAGGTGTTCCGGGCATGTCCCACCGGGAGGAGGCCCAGAGGAAGACCCAGGACACGCTGGAGGGACTATGTTTCTCGGCTGGCCTGGGAACGCCTTGGGATTCCCCCAGAGGAGCTGCTCCAAGTGGCTGGGGAGAGGGAAGTCTGGGCCTCCCTACTTAGGCTGCTACCCCCGCGACCCGACCCCGGATAAGCGGACGAAAATGGATGGATGGATGGATGGATGAATATTATATTTGAGCCATATTGCCCATCCCTAATTCCTGGTCTCCTTCCTCATGAGGTATTTCAGGCATGTTCTTTTGGAAGGGAACCCCAGAGTGTTCTGAGAACTCTCGGAAAGGATTATGCATACTGTGGCCTGGATACAACTTGTGATCCTCCAGGACGAGCTGGAGAGTGTCTCTCGGCAGGATGTGTGGATACCTCTCCTGGACCATTTACATGGATGGATGGGTGGGGGTGGGTGGATAGATGGATCAATGGGTAGATGGATGGATGAGTGTTTATATGGATGGGATAGTTTTTTTTTTTTTTTTCTCGTAAAAGACAATTGACTTCTAGAGTACCAGTAACTATTCAGATGGTTTCTGTCATGTATGTGACTATCATTAAAAGTAAATGGAACGCACTTAAAATGGACCGCACTTACTGTACATAGCAACTTTCTATCTTATCAAAATACTCACAGCGCTTTACACTACAATCTGTGTCCTCCACACTACACTCTGTGTCCTCATTTACCCATTCATACAGCACTCTACTATTTCTGTACAAAGAATAATCAGTGCTTTATCACATTCATACACTAATGGTACGCACATCGGAGGCAATGAGGGGTTCAGTGTCTTGCCCAGGGACACTTCGGCATGTGACTGCTGGTAAAAATGAACCCCAAACTCTTGCACTGGAGGGCGACTGCTCTTATCACTCATCCACAGCCACCCTTAAGTAAATATAAGTAATCATCCATGATTTGAATCAATATTCAGACTGAACCAAAAAATGTCAGCTTTAATCTGACACTCAGGAGTAGATTGTCATGGGGTATATCATTCTTACTGTGTAGGTTCACTTATTTATTTTGGAAGTGATTTCAAGGTAAAACAGAGCCTGTGGCACAAACAAAGACAGTGTGTTTACTTCAGACTCATGAGAGCAGTTTAGTCTCTCAATCTGACCAGCATCAGGACCTTTAAGGAAAGTACAGTAATTATAAAATTCTGCAGAACCAGGCAGAAACCAGAGACTTGGGATGTGAGGTCCCAGCATCTGGGACTCATTAGAAATCAAGGAATTAATAACTTGTAGCACACTGTTCAACAGGATGCAGTACATCAGAGGGTGTGTAGTTGATTTTGACGTAATGCCTCCTTAGAGGGACAACGTGTCAGAGGTCACATGTTGTGGGTCAGTATAGCAGTCCAGTGGTTTTAATTAAAGCTGCCAGCTGGATGATCTTATTTCCTAGCCTAGATGTCTAACTTATCCTGTTTCCCATTTCTATCTTTTATTTTATTCATATTTTATTTATAAAATTTGTTCATTTTAAAAATACAATACAAAACAATCCCATAAACGATAACATACAAAATATAAAAAATGAAACGTAGCTGAAGGAAGAAAAATCTTATTATATCTGCCCCTTTTTTCAAACAATTAGTTCAATCAAAAATAATCTTCAGAACAAAATGAATAACTTTTATATCTACACTACTGCTGATACATATACAGTATTCTCTGACTAGCCTTATTTAAGGATGCCCAATGTGCCTTACTGCATATGCCACTTTGCCTCTATACCAACATCAACTACCTCATACATATACTGTGTACATTAACTCATATGCTGCTTTGCCACTCTTTGCAAATGTCAATGCTAGAACCTTCAGTTTATTTTATAGATATACTTTTTATACTTTTTTTATACTACTATGCAAAAACTCAGGACAGTATTACACTTTTATTATTTCATTTTATGCTTATGTTCATTAAATGTTTAGTGTTTTAGTGTTGGTGTAAATTTTCATACTTTTATACTACTATGCAAAAACTCAGGACAGTGTTACACTTTTACTATTTTATGCTTATGTTTATTAAATGTTTCAGTGTTTTAGTGTTTAAATGGTTACTGTTGCAGCGAGGAACTGAGAGAAACGCAATTACAATCCTGTGCATGTCCTGTACATATTGCAGTTCTGACAATAAAGTTGACTTTGACTTTGATAACCCTTTCTAATTTTTCTAACTTTAATACAATACACATTAAGCAACTTCATACATACTGTATTTTTTTTAACAATTCAGATTTGAACATTTTGTTAAATGTACACATTGACTTGGCATTTTTAACTTCATTCTCCAAACCATTCCACAATCCAATTCCCTGGATTCAGGTAGACTGTCCCTTCAAACTAGTCTTTCTTGCTGTTCATCCTTAAGGCTGGGTTATACTCCGCAAGACGCCCTGTCTTACGTCTTTTACCCCCCGTTGAGTGAGTAAACATTGCGCAACTTTTGGCTGCACTCCCGCTGCGATCCCCCGGTGACAGCCCGTCTTGTACGTAGCCCCCAAGCAGAACTGCAAGACGCCGACGATGCGGCTCGCAGCGTGTGATTGGTTCAAAGTTTGTGGGCGTTTTTTGGTTTTGCTTTGACAGACATGGATAGTTTTGAAGAGAAACTTGTATGTGTGCGCGCGCACGCAAACCGTGCGTCTCAGCACTTTGCGCATTGCACCCAACATACACACACAGACACACACACACCAATACATATATATTTATATATATCAAAGTCAACTTTATTGTCAGAACTGCAATATGTACAGGACATACACAGGATTGAAATTGCGTTTCTCTCAGTCCCTCGGTGCAACAGTAACCATCTAAACACTAAACACTAAAACATTTAATAAACATAAGCATAAAATAGTAAAAGTGTAACACTGTCCTGAGTTTTTTCATAGTAGTATAAAAGTATGAAAATTTACACCAACACTGAAACACCAAACACCCCTAAAACACCAAACACCCAATGAACATAAGCATAAAATGAAATAATAAAAGTGTAATACTGTCCTGAGTTTTTGCATAGTAGTATAAAAAGTATAAAAAGTATATCTATAAAATAAACTGAAGGTTCTAGCATTGACATTTGCAAAGAGTGGCACAGCAGCATATAAGTTAATGTACACAGTATATGTATGAGGTAGTTGATGTTGGTATAGAGGCAAAGTGGCATATGCAGTGAGGCACATAAGGCACATTTGGCATCCTTAGATAAGGCTAGTCAGAGAATACTGTATATGTATCAGCAGTAGTGTAGATATAAAAGTAGTGTAAATGTAAACAGTAGTAATAAATGTAAAACAGTAGTAATAAATGTAAACCGTATTAATAAATGTAAACAGTGAATGTAAACAGTAGTATGACTATAGGCAGTAATGTAATACAAACATTAGTGCAAATATGAGAAGTAGTGCAAACTGAATGAGCACATGACCGAGAGTTTAGTGAATAACCCGTTTGATGACACAGAGTCCAGTGTTAAAATCTTTGTGTTGAGTGGTAATGTGTGAGAAAGTTTTTTTGTGTTAAGGCAGTTCAAATATATATATATATATTTACGCACACGCGCGCGCACACAAAAGCATGCACGCGCCTGCATGCAGCCTTTAAAATAAAGCAAACTCCGCTGTGAAGCAACAAGCCGTAGTGGTCTAGTGGTAATGCGTTGCGCTGCCACTCCACAGCTCCTCCCTTGTAAAATCAATACTTCTCCAATCGAGAAAAACACTTTTTTTTTTCAAACAACAAACAAACTCTTATTTTTTTATTATCTTTTTTACAGTTGCAGTTTCAAATTCAGTCTATCAGGACGAGTGTTTCCTTCGACTGAAGTTGATGGCACATCCATAGGTTGATTCCCAACAGTTTTTTCTTCCATCTGTTGATCCACACCTTTGTTTGTGTCGAGATCCTCATCATTCCAAAAATTTCCAGTACAAGTGTCCGTTTGTGTCAAGTGAGCTGGATTTCCATTACACCCAGAATCTGATTTACATGTCTTTTAACACACTTCCCATTCAAAATACCCTGATGCATGCTCAATAATCCAAGTAGAAAAATCCAAAAAAGCTAAGACATAATGTCCAGACGACCAGACTTAGCTTTTTTTGGACTTCCCATTCACTTCCACACTGTACGTTACAGGACCCAGGACCTCCCGCACAATTCCATTTAACCACTTCTCCCCTCCCCTGTAATTTTTTACCAATACAGGTTGACCAACTGTGAAAACTCTGACACGTGACAAAGATGGTTCTGTGTGGTTTTGCATTCTCTCAGAAAACTGAGGTCTGATCAGTGACAGTCTTGTTCGAACCTGTCTTTTTAGAAATAACTCAGCAGTTTTCCCTGTAGTTGTGTGGGGTGTGTTTCGGTACCCTAAAAGAAACTTTGCAACACAGTGCTCCAGTGTCATACCACCTATGGCTCGATTCTTTGCTAGCGACTTCTTAAGATTTTGTACTAAGCGCTCTGCTAATCCGTTGCTGGCAGGATGGTATGCTGGTGACTTGATGTGCTGCACTCCATTTTTTTTTAGGAATGACTCAAACTCTTGTGAAACAAACTGAGGACCGTTATCAGTTACAACTTCTTTTGGTAACCCATAAGCAGCAAACAAATGTCTCAATGTTTCAATGGTTTTCACTGATGTAGTAGTGTTCATCGGAATAATCTCTGGCCATCTAGCATAAGCATCCATGACTACCAGAAACATCTGCTTGTGGTCCTCTGCAAAATCAAGATGGATTCTCTCCCAAGGGCTAGCAGCCCATTTCCATTTATGCACTGGTGCAGTACAAGGCATACTACGCTGCTTTTGACAGATGGTACACTCACTGACTTCCTGTTCAATGCACTCATCTACTGCTGGCCACCAGAATAAACTTCTGGCTAGTGATTTCATTTTTACTATTCCCCAGTGGTGTTCATGTAGTTCAGAAATCAACTGATCTCTTAATTTCTTGGGAACCACCACTCGTAAACCCCACAGTAGACAATCATCTTCAACCGTCAGCTCAAAACGTCTCTGAAAATATGGCTTCAGCAATTCATCCTGTACATGTTTTGGCCAGCCAGTCAACACCAACTGTTTCACCACCTTTAACACAGGATCTTTTTCTGTTTCTTTGGCTACATCCCTCGCAGTGATAGGTAACTCTTCAAGGTAAGATACTTTGTAAACAGGGTTTGACACCACATCCCCACTTGGTTTCATTGGTAACCTTGATAATGCATCTGCATTACTGTGTTGCTCAGATCTTTTGTACTGAATCTCGTACTTGTATGCAGCTAGAATTAGGGCCCACCTTTGCAATCTAGCAGCAGCTAGAGTAGGCACACCCGTTTTAGGTCCCAATATTTTTAGCAATGGTTTGTGATCCGTCACTAAAAGAAATTTCCTTCCATAAAGGTAGTCATGAAACTTCATAACACCAAACACTAAACCAAGTGCTTCTTTTTTGATCTGTGAGTAATTTTGTTCTGTCTTTGTTAGCATTCTTGATGCAAATGCAATCGGTCTTTCACTTCCCATAAAGCAAAATTGAAGATAAGATCTCATTTATGTCACATTTACGGATCCTAGACATCAATGAGCACTAATCAAGACCAAAGTGGTTTTCTCATTCTTCTCAAATGTCTCTCCTGAGAAATATGTCTCACAGTGAGCACTGTGCGAGTTCTCTAAATTCTCTTACAGCTGTCTCTTTTTCTTGTCTCAGTTGTGAGAAAAATGAGACATAATGTGCTGCTCTCAAATTTGTCTCAATTTGATATCCTTGGAAGCACACTCTCTCATGGCTGTCTCTCATTGCTCTCCATTTGAGTTCTCAGCCAAAAGAAAACTGAGATGAGTGTAAGCGCTCACATGAGTCTTAATAAGAATTAATAATTTATCTCAATGATATCTCAGCTTCCCAGCTAACATTGAACGGTCAGACAACGTCCTCTGAACGTTGTCATCAACGTCCTCTGAACGTTTGCAGAAAACGTTCACTGAACGTCCAAATGAAACTCCATAAAACGTTCAGAGAACGTCCCCTGAATGTTCAGAAACTGTCCCCCGAACGTTCAGACAACGTCCCCTGAACGTTCAGACAACGTCCTCTGAACGTTGTCATCAACGTCCTCTGAACGTTTGCAGAAAACGTTCACTGAACGTCCAAATGAAACTCCATAAAACGTTCAGAGAACGTCCCCTGAATGTTCAGAAACTATCCCCCGAACGTTCAGACAACGTCCCCTGAACGTTCAGACAACGTCCTCTGAACGTTGTCATCAACGTCCTCTGAACGTTTGCAGAAAACGTTCACTGAACGTCCAAATGAAACTCCATAAAACGTTCAGAGAACGTCCCCTGAATGTTCAGAAACTATCCCCCGAATGTTCAGACAACGTCCCCTGAACGTTCAGAAACTGTCCCTTCAACGTTCAGACAACACAAACTTTTCAAGTTCCCAATCCACAGTTTTAAATTGAGATTTATTAGTGGAATCATGATGATATGTAGTTGTGCAAATAACTCTTGGCTATGAATTAATTCTACAATACTAACATTAAAAATAACAGAGGCGAAAGTTATGATAAAAGAATCAGTTTAATACACATAAAGGCATCAGTATCATAATATAAAACAAATCCGTATATGAATAAAAAAATGCATAACTGGCATCAGTTGTAACAAAATAATAATAATAATAATAATAATTTAATAATTAATTAATAATTATTATAAAATAGGTACAAAAATAGGTACAAAAAGAATCTGTACATGCTATGCATATGAAAAATATAATGCATCTACTTCAAAACTGCGTTGAGGCAAACAAAGCTAGGAACCACATTTGACCATCCATTGTGCAGCAGGAAACATGGTCCTAGAAACCGTTGGATTAAGGTTTACAAATCACTCCTTACATTTTTCCTTTATCCTCTTTAACATAAATTAAAGGATTAACAGAACAGCATAACACATAAAATGGAAAAGTCCACCTTTGGTACCTTTAAAAAAACAAAAGCTTTAAAATTACATTGGAGGGAGCTTATCAACTGGTGGCAAAACAAAATGTACCAGTACACAAACAAATCTAAAAGTACACAGCTCACATAGCTTTGGTCTGTACTTAACATTATATTTTTTTTTTTTTATTAACATGCCTTCATTTTTCTTTTGGATTTATAGCTGAACTAGCAACACTGGCAGTAACATGAGAAATATGAAAGCTACATAAAATTACAGTCCCACCACAAATATGTTTAAAAAGTGTGCTGGTCATAATATTTTAAATAAGTTGATTTATTTCAGTAATTCCATTCAAAAAGTGAAACTTTCATTAAACTGATTTCAAGTTTATTTATTTTAATGCTGATAATTAAAACCAACAACTAATGATAACCCTAAATTTAGTACCTCAGAAAATTAGACTATTACTTGAGATTAATTTAAAAAAAATTGTATAAATGTTGGCCAACTGAGAACTATGAACATGAAATGTACAATATGTACATCTTTGAATACTTAGTTGGGGGTCCTTTTGCAAGGACCATGGTACTTCATACTTTTCAGTTGGTCAACATCTATAAAAATCCTTTTTTAATTTTTTATCTCAAGTAATGTAATTTTCTGTTACCGGTAATGAATTTGGGCTTTTCATTAGTTGTCAGTTATAATCATCAACAATAAGATTTTTTTTTAAAATATATCAGTCTGTGTGAATGAATATAATATACAAGTTTTACTTTTTGAATGGAATTACTGAAATAAATAAACTTTTTCATATTCTAATTTTATGACCAGCACCTGTATTTGCATCTCTCCCCCCAAAAAATGTGTTCCTCAGTTCTGTGTGAGCCCGTGTCCTCCACTTCTTTGTGGCACATTTTAAATGTCCTGTGTGACCCTCCACCTCCACTTCTTGTGGTGCATTAAATGTCCAGTGTCCACTTCTTTGTGGTGCATTAAATGTCCAGTGTGAAAGCCTCACCTCCACTTCTTTGTGGTGCATTAAATGTCCAGTGTCCACTTCTTTGTGGTGCATTAAATGTCCAGTGTGAAAGCCCCACCTCCACTTCTTTGTGACACGTTTTAATTGTCCAGTGTGAGCGCATGTCCTCTACCCTTTTTGCATGTTTTAAATGCTCTGCAGCATGAGTCCTTATAAAATCCTCTCTTGCTGCAGAATCCCCATTCATGATTCCATCTGCATTTGCAAAAAACAAACAAAAACAACAAAAAAAGAGTAATTAGTCATGTGCAAAGGCAATCTGGAAAATGCACAGTGCCTTGCTGGGGTCTCCCCTATAACTGGATAAATAAATAAATAAATAAAAAACATCCACCCCAGCAAATGTTGATAGGTGGCTTGTTCACCGTCAGTATCCAAGGAAGAACAATCTGTTGAGCGATCTGGTTCAAGTTCAGAGTTATGTGAAATGTGAACATCCAATTCAGAGGGAAAATCATAAGAATGATTGGCATGATGGTCTGAATGAATACTGCCATGATCATCATCTGAAAAGGACCCATTTACAGGAATATCTACAGTTTCTGGTTCATTGGTGCCATCATCATGAAGAGAGTCAGAACTTTCAAGTGATTCACTGTGTTCACTATGCATGGCAATGACTTCATGCTGAAATGCAGAATTTTTATCAAAATCTTGAGAATCATCTTGGTCATCATCTAAACACTTAAATTTCCGCTTGGCAGCAAGATGATTTTGTCTCCAAAGAGTAGATTTAGGAACAGAATAAATGTATTTTGCCATTGTCAATGAGAGTTTAACCCTAACCCCTTAGAAGCCTCAGTTTCAGTTCCTCCACATATTGGACAAACAGGTTTAACAATGTCAATAAAAACAGCTTGTTCACATGCAAATGAGGAACATCAGCCTGACGGTCATTAGGGGCCTTGATGACTCACAGGGTGCTCATGCAATAACAGCATTGGGGGATGGGGGGAGGAACAACAGTTCAAGTCTCAAGTCTGTAGTGAAAAAGGTTAAAAAAGTAATAATAATCTTTCCACTTGAACGTCTTCAAGTTTCTTCACCTTATCCAGCTGAGTGAACTCTTTCGAGCTGTATGGTTCAAACTGTTCAGAAGCTTTGTGTTTGCTTTAAACGCTCACCGGTCTCAGAGTTTATGTAGTTCTTGTCAGTTGATCTGTTGAGAGTCGCTGCGTAAGTGACCTCCACAACCTGGACGTGTTTGTTTCTCTCTTCCTCTTCGGCGACGTCCACACTGGAAGAGGGATTCAGGCCCCGTCATAGGACTCCTAAACCCAAACCCGATGAAACAGAGAGACGGGAATGACGGGGTGAGCTGCGTTCTGTTTTAAAGTTCCGGCAGAACCACAGTCTGACGGTTACAGAACATCTGGAACTGATGCTGAGGAAACAGCTGTTCACTGGAGAAAGTTTTAGCTTTAGAAGCAAAACTCAAATATTTTTGAGGCTAGCTAACTCTGAAATTAAAGCAAAACATCCGAAGTTGCAGTTCAAAAGCCTTAAACCTGTCTTGGTGTAACTTGGAAGCAGCTTATAATTTTTAATTAATTCAGAATAATTTAATGAGCAAACACAAACCTTCATTATTCAACTGGGGTTAGGAGCATAAGGCCTCAAGCCCTTACCTTTCTTGTTGGTATCTGCTGACCAGGGGATTTGGTTCAAGCATCAAGATCCAGCTGCAGGGCGGTGCTCCTCTGTGTTGAACCAAACAAACTAAAATGGTGGCAATGATGGGAAACCTTCACCACAAGGCATCCTGGGAGAAATCAAAGGGCCAATGAAAGGGCCTCCAACCAACAGTGGGGGTTGTGATTGCCCACCCTCAACTGTCACAGTGTTCAATCAAACCACCAGAACAGGTTTTGCTTCAACAAGGTTTTGCTTCTGGGGGGATAAACAGGAGTTAATGGAAGCCATTTTCTGGCACCAGAGTTTATCTGAGAGAAGTACTGTGGGAGAAAAGAGGGCCCTAAACCCTCTATTAAACATCTAACTAACAGAAGTGTACAATTTTTTATAACAACGCAGAAATAGAGATTTGGTGATAAATAATAACAACCATTAAGTTTGTACTATGCTCTTTAAATTAAATCACACCAAACATGTTTTTTCACATTGAATGTCCAGAGTGAACGTTCAGACAACATTCAGACAACATTAGAAGTGCACTTCAAAACAAAAATAGAGATTTGGTGATAATAATTAATGACCATTAAAGTTTTAAAGATTAAAAAACTAATTAAATAAAATTATGCTACTTGTTTTTTTTTTCTCACAGTAAACAAACATTCAGAAAACGTCAGAAGTGTGCACTTTCATATCAAGACAAAAATAAAGATTTGGTGACAATAACCATAGGTTTTAAATATATATATAAAAAACTGATTAAATGATCACAGCAAACATTTGTTTTTCACAGTAATTGATAGTTTACAGTGCAGGGCAAACTTTTTATAACAAGACAAAAATAGAGATCTGGTGACAACAACCATGTAATTATGGTTATAGATAAAGAACCCATATGAGTGGGGGTCTCGTACGTGGGCCCATTGCTCTATTGAAGATATAAAGACTGATTAAAGAAGTCACAGCAAACATGATTGTCATGTCAAGTGAATGTTCATAGTGAACGTTCAGACAATGTTCAGACAATGTCAGAAGTGCACACTTTTTGTAACAAAACAAAAATAGAGATTTGGTCATAAATTATAACAACCATTAAAGTGTCAAAGATGTAAGAAATAAGTGAATGAAAATACACCAATTTTTTTTTCTTACAGTGAGTGAACGTTCAGAGTTAACGTTCAGGAAACATTCAGACAACGTTCAGATAATGTTCAGACAATGTTCAGACAATGTTCAGGCAATGTTCAGACAATGTCAGAAGTGCACACCTTTTGTAACAAAACAAAAATAGAGATTTGGTCATAAATTATAACAACCATTAAAGTGTCAAAGATGTAAGAAATAAGTGAATGAAAATACACCAATTTTTTTTTCTTACAGTGAGTGAACGTTCAGAGTTAACGTTCAGGAAACATTCAGACAACGTTCAGATAATGTTCAGACAATGTTCAGACAATGTTCAGACAATGTTCAGGCAATGTTCAGACAATGTTCAATGTTCAGACAATGTTCAGACAATGTTCAGGCAATGTTCAGGCAATGTTCAGGCAATGTTCAGACAATGTTCAGACAATGTTCAGACAATGTTCAGACAATGTCAGAAGTGCACACCTTTTGTAACAAAACAAAAATAGAGATTTGGTCATAAATTATAACAACCATTAAAGTGTCAAAGATGTAAGAAATAAGTGAATGAAAATACACCAATTTTTTTTCTTACAGTGAGTGAACGTTCAGAGTTAACGTTCAGGAAACGTTCAGACAACGTTCAGATAATGTTCAGACAATGTTCAGACAATGTTCAGGCAATGTTCAGGCAATGTTCAGGCAATGTTCAGACAATGTTCAGACAATGTTCAGACAATGTCAGAAGTGCACACCTTTTGTAACAAAACAAAAATAGAGATTTGGTCATAAATTATAACAACCATTAAAGTGTCAAAGATGTAGGAAATAAGTGAATGAAAATACACCAATTTTTTTTTCTTACAGTGAGTGAACGTTCAGAGTTAACGTTCAGGAAACATTCAGACAACGTTCAGATAATGTTCAGACAATGTTCAGACAATGTTCAGGCAATGTTCAGTTCAGACAATGTCAGAAGTGCACACCTTTTGTAACAAAACAAAAATAGAGATTTGGTCATTAATTATAACAATTATTAAAGTGTCAAAGATGTAAGAAATAAGTGAATGAAAATACACAATTTTTTTTGTCTTACAGTGAGTGAACGTTCAGAGTTAACGTTCAGGAAACATTCAGACAACGTTCAGATAATGTTCAGACAATGTTCAGACAATGTTCAGGCAATGTTCAGACAATGTTCAGACAATGTTCAGACAATGTTCAGACAATGTTCAGGCAATGTTCAGGCAATGTTCAGGCAATGTTCAGGCAATGTTCAGACAATGTTCAGACAATGTCAGAAGTGCACACCTTTTGTAACAAAACAAAAATAGAGATTTGGTCATAAATTATAACAACCATTAAAGTGTCAAAGATGTAAGAAATAAGTGAATGAAAATACACCAATTTTTTTTTCTTACAGTGAGTGAACGTTCAGAGTTAACGTTCAGGAAACGTTCAGACAACGTTCAGATAATGTTCAGACAATGTTCAGACAATGTTCAGGCAATGTTCAGGCAATGTTCAGGCAATGTTCAGACAATGTTCAGACAATGTTCAGACAATGTCAGAAGTGCACACCTTTTGTAACAAAACAAAAATAGAGATTTGGTCATAAATTATAACAACCATTAAAGTGTCAAAGATGTAAGAACTAATTGAATGAAATTACACCCCAAAAAAATTTTCTAACAGTGAGTGAACGTTCAGCGTTAACGTTCAGGCAACGTTCAGACAAGGTTGGGTCCTGAACATTCGACATTCGACCTTTAGACGACGTTCACTGAACGTCATCTGAACATTTGCTTGCTAGCTGGGTTATCTCATGCCAAAATAAAGACAATTCAGGAAAAATAAAATTGAGATGGTTTATTCACATAATATTCATAATATTCAACTTACAAAATTTGTTGATTTCCTACACAAGTCATACTACTCAATGACAACTTTGAGTTCCAAAACTTAACCCATTCAACAACAATGTGCTCAAAACACACCTTTTTGAGACTTTAAAATGTGTGAACTTTCTAGATGTTAATATTTTACTGTCAAATTTACGATTTTCTGACAGTAGTGTGCAGGTTTCTTTTACTGCTACAATAGAGTTTTGCTTTGAATTATGCACAAAAGTCTTGGGAAGTGTAACAAAAACTGTTTTAACAATTGTTCAAGTCACACTTATGATACAGAGACACCTAATAATGAAAAGCATTCATGGCACGAGTTCATATGTGGGTCGTGGGATTTTTCATAGTTGTTTTAATGATTGATCTTTGTGGGAATGCTATACAAGCATTCACCGTATTGTTTACGTGTTTCTCTTTTTACTCGTTACTATACGTCTTCCATACATTTTGTTTAAAAGCATCTCATTCCAAAATTTTTGTGCTAACAATTCATATATCAAAGTTCCTTCGGGCATTCTGGCTGTGACTTTTGATATTTCAGCTATTTATCTTTTAATAGCCATTTTAATTTTCAGCCACTTTTTTTCCTATTGGAAATGAATGGAGCCGTTTTCAATACCCTCTTTCAAAATCTTTATACTGTAGCACCTTACACATTTTGTTCTGTTTCTGCTCTTTTGACTTTGCTAATTATTAACTGAACTAATTTTAGGATTTTTTTCTAATTACAGCTTTATTCTGCTATTTTAGATATAATTTTGCTTCTTTCTGCTTTTTTCTACTTTTGTGATTGTTTCTGCTAATTTGAGCTATTGGTGCTTCTTGCAGTTGCTTTATCTTTCGGCTATTTGCTGCAGTTTTAGCTAATGTTCAGCTGCCATTAATTAAAGTTAGCCTTTTTAAATCAAATTCTCATTTTGGTGGCTCTCGTTTGCTTTATGCTTAGTTTAGCAAATGTGTTCCTTTTACTTCTTTTTGCTTATATCAGCATGTTCAGCTTCACTTCACTTCACTTCAGCTGTTTTACTGCACATTCTAGCAATTTTAGCTATTTTACAACAAAATAATGTGATGTACTTGCGACCTGTCCAGGGTGTACCCCGCTCCTCGCACTGTGACTGCTGGATATGGGCCCCAGTGACCCTGAAAGGAAGAAGCCAGTATAGATAATGGATGGATACAACAAAATACAATATTTTTCTGCATACTTTAGCAAAACACATGCCAATTCAATTTATTTTGTTAAAATTAGCATGTTAAGCTACATTTGAGTTATTTTAACACCCATATTTGCTGTTTAAGCTATTTTATAACAAATTGTCCCTTTTTGTACTTGTAATCTTTTTTCTGCTAATTTGACATTTTTACATCCTTTTAACCATCTGGGTGCTAATTTCAATTTGTGTCAGCTACCTTTACCTTGTTTATGCCAAATTATTTTTTTTCTGCCATTTCAGCAATAATTCTGCTCCTTTCTATTGTTTTTCTGCTAACTTAAACCTATGCTGTCTGTCTCTCTGTGTGTCGTGTCTGTCTGTCTGTCTAATTCATCCAACATTGCATTACCTTACTTTTAGAGAAGCAAGGGGACAATAGTTTTTCAGAGATTTCTTGTCTAAAATCAGTATGTCAGGAGGTAGTGACAGAGTGAAGAAATATGTTTAAAATATATTGTTAGAAAAGTTACATACAGCTCCTTTAAGAGCAGAGACATCATCTGTGCTTCCTGTCCAAAATCATAATTTGAACTCTGAACTCTTGGCGGGCGGGCACATCCATGCTAGAGGGCAGGGGGTGGGTTATACCAACACTGTCATTAACTTGCATAGTAATATCTTTAAAAAGGGGATTACAACAGGCATAATATTTAATGTAGAATTTATAGTTCTACTATGACATTATTATGCACATCATTTTCGCTTTTTATAAGCTTGAAACAGACTGCTATGTTCTGCACCTGTTTCCCCCCCCCCTCCTTGCTCTCATTTGGTTGCGTCTGTTGGAGTCTTGCATCGTCACAGCAGTCAGCAGAGAGAAGTAGCACGTGGACCAAACTCAGCTAAGGTAATGAGACATTTTTATTTTTATTTTATCAAATTCAGATTGTTTCCAGTTTTGAATTACTGCACTCATTACAGCCTGGTGACCATGTTTTGTTTAATCAATTCTAATAGTGCACCGTGAGTCGTTAGCTGCCTTAAAACATGCTAGCTAAAAATAAAACATGCTAGCTTGCTAGTTAGCTTGATGCTAATGAGGTTAAGAAATGACCATAGTTATAGTCTAAACGGACAATTTTATATTTTCTGTTGATAAAACCATTAAAATATTAGAATTATTTTATTGAATTCCAGTTTAGTTTATGAAATTAAAGCCAACAGGAAAAAACAAAACGTCTGAAAGGTAATGGCATGATCTATATGTACATTTTTTTAATGATATAACTTGTATATTTATTTTAAGATTATTTTCAGACAAATTATGACAAAAGACGTTGAACTAGGTCAGGATGAAGTTAACTTTATAGGGAATGGGCTGCTCCGGTATCGGTATTCTGCTTCGATACCAGTATAATTTACGTATCAGATTTTTCTGATCTGACCTGCAGAGATCGATCCACGATCACGTGAGGACTTAGTGAGCAGCACTGTAGCTAACAGCTAACTAATTTTTCATCATATTCGTTAAGCTGGGGTTAGAAGCCAGAGTAAGTTGGTTCCGTTTTTCCTTTGACATCTTTCTTTCTGTCCTCAGGAAAAAGTGCAGTTAAAAAAACAAGAAAATCCTGGATGGTTTGGATGATTTTACAATATCAGTTCTAAATGGTAAGCCATGCTTATGTATTTAAATTAAATATATTATGTAAATTACTGTCTAACTGAATTGTTTGTTGTTCACACTGACACTTGTTTTAAATATGAAAATAATTTATTTAATTTTTGTAAACTCAACTTTATAATTCTGAAAGTTAATAATTTGTGTTTACAGCTGCCAACATAGATGAGGTCTTGCTCCAGACGCTCAGTCGTGATGATTTACGAGACCTTTTTCCAGGGCCAGAAAACTTTATGAGGCGGAAACAGTTGTGGGCTCATGTTCACAAAGAGGCAAGTTTTTACCACCTTTGAGCTGAAAACACCTAGCACAAGACATTTTGCTTGTAACTCCTGTAATAATCTTTTTTTTTTTCTTCTTTTTTCTCCTTAGGATGAAAATCCCACCTTATCAGATACAACTGGATCAAATGAAACCGGAACTGTTTCTTCACCTCAAAGAGCACCTCCCCAGACATCCACTCCTTTGGTAAAACCATGCTTCAAAGAGATTCACAATGTAAGTGGTTTACTTTTTATTATGGTTTCTCAACAAGAAAGCACTGCGGCAGGTGTTAATGCTTTCTTGCACACCGTAGGTGATGGATGAGTTATGGTGGATCCTGGATAAGGGCAACGTCTGACAGAATTAAAGAAGATATGGGAACACTTTTGCTCTGTGGTTCAGTTTTACGGTGTTTGGAAGAAGGTGTTAAAGCCACCCAAGAACCCGAATGGAGGTTAGTAATTGTGCTGTCTTTCATACACAATGCTGCTGTATGTATATATGTATGCACATATTTATATGTGTATTTATATATGTATATATATATATATATGTGTATATGTGTGTGTATATGTGCAACGATCCAGAAATGTCACCATTCGGTTCAGTTGGATACATTAGTGTTACGGTTTGGTGTTTTTGCAATACAAAAAAGAGAAATTTTCATGCCCTTCTTAACTTGTAATTTAAATTGTGTTGCTAAAGCTGCAAGTTTCTCAGTGGATCTGCACTCAACAACGCTGCCAAGTGGAACGCAGATCCTTTGAGCTTTCTACACAGCACATGTAGACAAGTTGATAAATTAAATTTAAAAAAATGCTGCATGTTCAATACATATTGTGTATTGAACATAATAATAATAATAATAATGAATTCAATTTATAACGCACTTTTCATTAATGAAAATCTCAAAGTGCTACAAAGTGCAACATAATTAAATGTCAATAAAACAAGTAATAAAACAAGTAAAATCAATAACAATATCAACTAAGATCAAAGAAAGAATCATGAGGAGGCAGAGTATGCTCGCTTAAAAAGAAAGGTCTTCAAGCCGCTCTTAAAGTCAACCAGTGACTGTGGAGCTCTTAGGCAGTCAGGAAGAGAGTTCCACAGGCGGGGGGCAGCCACACTGAAAGCCCGGTCTCCCATGGTCCTTAATTTGGTTCTCGGAATGTGAAGTAGATGACTGTTCTGTGACCGTAGAGACCGGGTGGATGAATATGGAACAAGAATATCCTTCAGATAATCTGGTGAAGCTCCATGTAAGCATTGATGTGTAATGAGAGCAGTTTTGTACTGAATTCTGTAGGCGACAGGAAGCCAATGAAGGTTATGAAGAATGGGTGCATAGACCACTAGAGGTGCAACATGCATCTGTACTGAATTGTTCAGTGTAGTGCTCTAGGTTCAATATGCACTATGTAATAACATTACAGATTTTTGAAAATTATTTTATTAACTTTTCTTAAGATGTGCTCTCCCTTAGAGATAGGGTGAGAAGCTCAGTCATCCGGGAGGGACTCGGAGTAGAGCCGCTGCTTCTCCACATCGAGAGGAGCCAGTTGAGGTGGCTCGGGCATCTGGTTAGGATGCCTCCTGGACGCCTCCCTGGTGAGGTGTTCCGGGCATGTCCCACCGGGAGGAGACCCAGAGGAAGACCCAGGACACGCTGGAGGGACTATGTTTCTCGGCTGGCCTGGGAACGCCTTGGGATTCCCCCAGAGGAGCTGCTCCAAGTGGCTGGGGAGAGGGAAGTCTGGGCCTCCCTACTTAGGCTGCTACCCCCGCGACCCGACCCCAGATAAGCGGAAGAAAATGGATGGATGGATGGAAGATGTGCTGCGTTGAAGGCTCAGTGGATCTGCATCTGAAAACTTGCTTTTTTAGCAATATTTAATTAAAAAACTCTACTCAGTGAGGTTAAACTAATGGTTTTAATTAACTTAAATGAACTAAAAGTGAAGGGCATGGAAATTTCTCTTTTTTGTATAGAAAAAATATTGAACCTTGACACTAAAGTATCAAACTAGATTGTGAATTTTCAGTATCATTGCACCCCTAATTGTTTTGTGAACTGAAGATGAAGCTGTCAATCTAATTTGGGCAGATAAATGTTTAAGAAGTTCATTTATTCTGTTCTAGTGGAAGAAAAAATAGCCCTGTTCAGGGAACTCACCACTCTCTTCCCATCACCAGTTGCACCACCCAAGAAGCTGGGACATGCCAGTAAAGCGTTGCTTCATGTCCTTCAGGTTGGTATTTGTTCTTATTTGTTGTCAGTTAATATATGTCCACAAAGGCTTTCATTTTGTATTTTGACAAATTAACAGTTTAATTGTCGTATGGCGATTGTATGCATGCCTGGTCATAAAACAGCATAATCTATATTTGGAAATCTGCAGCATTGTCACATGACATAGGGTGGCCACCCATAATACAAATGGCACAGAAACACTTGTAAATTTCCACAGAAAACACTTAAAAAATAACAGTAAATAAACTGACTTAAGCTCATTTTCAAAAACCTTCAACATGATTGTATACATAATCAAAATCCAAATAGGAAATAATTTTAGATTTAACCATCGGAAGTGCAGTATCTGTCATTTCCCAAAGTGCGTTAGGACTCACTCTTGTGACTGAGGCACAAGTTACTGGGTATTTAATTGGCATGAATATCAACTTTAAAAAAAATATATACTGTATACTATATGAATATGCTCTGTTACACATCTATTCTATTGTTGTCATCATGGATGTATGGACAGTACATATTTGTTGCTAAGGATTTGGACTGATCTGGTAGCTTTTCAGTTTCTCTGTTGTACCCTGAATAAATGTTTTTGTCCTTTTTTTTGTTTATGTATTTTTTAGCCAGCCGAAGATCCAGCTGTGTACCTCCAGAGGAGATCTTTCTTCAGCCCTGTTTTGGTCTTGGATGAGTCGCGCTGTCTTTTGGCCATTGGAACCACTCCCATCACTACATTTGCCAAAGAAGACCTTGGTGAAGGTTTGCTGTATCTGATGGCATACTACTACACCATGCATCTCACCTATCCAAAGTGTGTGGCAACCCTTCTGTCTGTCATTAAGACTGAATTTTTAAAGGACAATATCCACGAGAAAGACACCACAGGCTCATACAAAAAAGTCATGGCAGAGTGGAAACATATTATTGAGAAGTAGAGCTCTTCCACTTAACTTCCAGGTCTGTGTTGGAAATTTTGACCTGAAAGCTGTTATTTACATTGAATTGTAATGTTTTTTTTATATACACACAGTGCCTTTGTATTTGTCTTGACATTCATGTGTACAATGATTGACAATTGTTGCAATTTGAACAGACAATTTAATTAAAGGTCATATGTAATATATGCCTGATTTATTTTAGTGTAAATGCTTTGTCTTGTTTTAAGATGGAAAATCTATTAATAGTTCTTAAAAGCAGAAGATCAATCTTGTTTAGTTGCCCTTGTTTTAAGATATTTTCTCTCAAAGTGAGATTAAATGAAAACTGAAAGAAGCATTAACAGACTAGTATTGAGTTTATTTTACTTCATAAAGTACTTGGAATGAGTTTTTACAACTTGTTTTAAGATATTTCTCACTTGTCTAAAGCCTAGAAATATTTACTTATTTCAAGAAATCTTACCAAGTGCAATTATCTTACTGCACTGGCAGATTATTTCACTTAATTTGAGATGATTCTGACTATTATCTAGTATTTTTTTTAACTTATTTTTAGATGGGTAATATTTTCAGTCTACCCAAAGATTGTTCTAATAAAATGGTTAAACTTTTCAATAATGAGTATTGTTTTTGCAGTTAATTCTATACTAAAGATAATTTTTAAATTATATTCTCAATTTGTTCTCATCTTTCTCAAATATGGCTCAAATGTCATTCTCATATGTAGCTTCAGTAAGACATTTAAGAGAAAAAATTAAGACAGGGAAGAGACAGTGGTAAGATCTGTTTTAGGGCTCATATACTTCTCAAATTTGTCTCATTAAAGTCTCAGATTCGTCTCAGTAAGACATTTAAGAGAAATAATTAAGACAGGAAAGAGACATGGACATACAATGGTAAGATCTGTTTTAGGGCTCATACTTCTCAGATGTGTCTGATTAAAGTCTCAGATTCATCTCATGTTATTCTCTTTAATTCTCCTTCCAAATAACTAAGACATAATTGAGATCAGAGGCAGACAATCATGAGATCTCTGCTGTTTATCCTATTTCTCAAGTATGGCTCAAACGGTTATCTCAACTCAACCTCAGGGATGTCTTGTCTCATCTCAGCTTAACTCTTGCTCCTAAGGGACCCTTAGGAGCAGTAACTCAGAAACAAATGATCACAAGATGATACATATATGAGAAAGCTCAAACTGATCTCAGAAGACGAGATTGAACCACAGATGAGCAAGACAATTTTTGCTATGGGAGGGTCTGTACTGAACTACTAAACCAGGTACTGCTTTGTTTATTTATTTGCTCAACGAGTGAAGCAGCCATTAAGTTTTGGGCCTCACCGCTCCCAAGCGTCGCTCAGGCCTGCAACTTTAATGTTTTAGTTAGATAAGCCGGCAGGTGTATGTGTGTGTGGTTGGTGAGTGGGCCCCTCACATAGTTGAAGCTTTACAAAGTTTACAGTGAGTAATCTGCCTACAGATGCCGTTTTTGTGTTATATTGTATGTTGTTCAATGTTTAAAACATGTTCAATAAATTGAGTTCATATTTTACTTATGGTTTGGTTATTTATAGTTAAACAGAGTGTATGTGAGATGACCACAGTAGCTGG
>JBBPBX010023735.1:17685-40287 GCA_038048925.1 Garcialebias charrua | reverse complement strand
TGATGATCGACGCGGATCCCAGGAGACGTTGAACGTAGAACCGGCTCGGACGTGCTGGACCTGCAACGATTCTGTACGCCTGAAAGGCTGGTGTCATCTCTTTATCAGACTCGTCGTCAAAGGTAAAGAGCTGTTTACAAACGTACCTGGATTTCAGCAGAAATCTGATGGGAAGTGTCACTTCTGGTAACATGCTCAAGACAATTTCCTTTAAACCATCTCTCCTCCTATTTCCTTATCCCTCTCAATCTATCTGGTAACTATTTTTAAGCTAAGACTGAGCCACAGACTAAGTATAATGACATCCTGTATTTATGTCTGTTGTTACAATTTAAATGTGCTGACGTATTAAATTGAAAGAAAGTGAAATCATGTCAATCAAGTGTAATGGTGTTAATTTAGTTGATTTATTCTAAATAAATGGTAGTGTCTTTGGCACACCAAACTAAGTTAACGTGTCCATTGTCACTCTATGGCTTCTGTTTTACTTATCCATCATAAAGATCACAGAAATATTGGGTAAACGGAAAAAGAAAAGAATCCGTGAAATTACTATTCAATCTGAATAAGTAAATTAATTAAGGTAAAGAGGTCAGTGACCTCCTAATATCCTTTACATCTGGGTGGCACCGTATGTGTTTAAAAACACAATATGGTGGTTACCCTCATGTTTACTTCACAGGCATGTTATAAATCCTTTACTGGTGAGTTTACAGCAGTCTTGCTATTAACTCGGCTGTTGAACTGGACCTTTGATGCTTGGTCCAAGTTCCCCAGCTTAAAGAGAAAGTCAACTTCCTCCCATCAACTCAAAAGTTCCAGCAAAACTTAGAACTTTTTAGAAAGGATCTGAGATCAGTGACTTGTTCTTCTTTGATTGGTTAAGACGACCAGTGGAAGAGAGTTAGAGTGCATGAAGGTCACTCGGATAGGAGAGGATTGTTTTTTTAGAACAGAGAAGAAGTTGTTTAGAATGAAGAGAGAGAAACAGATTAGACTGGAGCCAGCTTCATAAAATAACTGATTAAAACTGTATTCTAACTTCTAACAAAACTGAGTATTTCAGTCTGACATATTAATTCACTTTCACTGTTTGATTCATCATATGAAGAAGTGATCAACATTTTGAAATAGCATAAAACATGATCAAACAATGAGAAGTTATTCTCTGAATTAATTCTGAATTAACACATATTAAAAGGAAGTCTCTTCTGAAATAATATGTGTTAAGTATGGTCCTGTGGACATTCAAAAAACAAAACAAAACAAAACAAAGCAAAAAACAACAACGTAGAAACGTTTCGTCTTTCGTCCGAAAGACTTCCTCAATCTGAGGTGCTGTGTTCAGCTCAGTCATATACAGTAAATAGCATCCTCTCACAGTGTTACACAATCAGTTGGCTAATGACAGCCGAAACCGGCTGCTCACATGATCCAGGGGGACCATCAGCCTGACGATGGATCGTTAGCACCCTGATGGTTGTTTGCTATTCACAGAGGGCTGAGTGATACTAGCAATAACAGCATTGTAAGAGGGGGACAGTTGAACCCGGAGGCCTCCACCCCTGTTTAATGATGGACGGTTTATTTTCGCAAAGATGCCCTTACCAAAAAGAAGTATACTTTAAGTATATGTTGTTAAGTATACTTAAGTATATAAAGTATATGTCTCTAAGTGTACTTTTAAGTATACTCGCAGTTTACTTACAATATACTTTTTTGGGACTAAATTGGCCCATTTTAGTATACTTAAAGTATACTAGTAGTACACTTTTTATTAGACTTCCAATGTACTTATAGTGTACTTCAAGTTCATATTTTAGTTTATTGAAGTATACTTAAAGTATACTAGTAGTACACTTTTAATTAGACTTCCAGTGTACTTATAGTGTACTTCAAGTTCATATTTTAGTTTATTGAAGTATACTTCAAGTATAACACTAGTATACTTTTCTTTATACTCCAAATGCACTTGTTATATACTTCTAGTTCATACTTTAGTTTATTACAGTATACTTAAAGTATACCACTAGTACACTTTTTCATATACTTCCAATGCACTTGTTATTTACTTCTAGTTTACAGTTTATTTTATCATTTAAGTTAAATTTTTGAATTTCTAAAACTAATACTTACCCAAGTGGAGGAGTTTAAGTATCTCGGGATCTTGTTCACGAATGAGGGAAAACTGGAGCGTGAGATCGATAGGCGGATAGGTGCAGCGTCCGCAGTGAAGCGGGCGCTGTACCGGTCTGTCGTGGTGAAGAGAGAGCTGAGTCAAAAGGCAAAGCTCTCAATTTACCGATCGATCTACGTTCCCACCCTCATCTATGGTCATGAGCTTTGGGTTATGACCGAAAGAACAAGATCTCGGATACAAGCGGCTGAAATGAGTTTTCTCCGCAGGGTGGCTGGACTCTCCCTTAGAGATAGGGTGAGAAGCTCAGTCATCCGGGAGGGACTCGGAGTAGAGCCGCTGCTTCTCCACATCGAGAGGAGCCAGTTGAGGTGGCTCGGGCATCTGGTTAGGATGCCTCCTGGACGCCTCCCTGGTGAGGTGTTCCGGGCATGTCCCACCGGGAGGAGACCCAGAGGAAGACCCAGGACACGCTGGAGGGACTATGTTTCTCGGCTGGCCTGGGAACGCCTTGGGATTCCCCCAGAGGAGCTGCTCCAAGTGGCTGGGGAGAGGGAAGTCTGGGCCTCCCTACTTAGGCTGCTACCCCCGCGACCCGACCCCGGATAAGCGGAAGAAAATGGATGGATGGATGGAATACCATGTTGTCATTGTAATTGTTATGTTACACTTGTAAGTTTGCTTAACAATACTTGCACAATACTATTTATATGCTAAAAATTATTTTTTAAAGTATTCTGAAAGATGTGTTTACAAAGTCATAAAACAAGGTCTTGAGAACTTCAATATTTTTATATAAAATTAAGGTGCAGCTCAAAAACAGTTTACAAAACAGCAGCATTTAAAATGAATCCCTTCCCAGTTTTAAAAATTGAAAAGGTGCACATTTGCATTTCAAGGTGTAAACATAAAGTCCAGAACACAATGTAAAAATGTGTGCATTTGCTTAAACAAAGCAAAAATAGTGTCTCCAACTGGAAACTGAAGTCTTTCCTTTTCAGAAGGCATCTTCACATCTTTGGGGGGGATAAGAAAAAAAAAAGTTCACCGGTAGTTGTTTATGTTGCATTTTCTTTTCTTAGGACTCTTCGCACATCTTGCATGGTGGTGTCAGGGAACTTTGCCTTGGTGTAGACTGAAAAAAAAAAAAAAAAACAGAAATTACTCCAATGTTATGTTATTCTATCATCAGTGTAATTACTCTCACATCAAACATATCCTTAAAATATGTCTCTAGGTTTCACGAGTGATAAACAATAACTTATTATTAAAGGGAACCACAATTACTTTTAAACATTTGACTTTATTTGATAAACTTTTATTTTAACTGTAAAAATACTGTAGGGTGGTTTAGTTTTGTACATTTTTAAAATATATTTTAATGTGTTAAAATATACACATGTTAAAATATACTTTAAAAATTTACAAAACTAAACACCCTACAGTATTTTTTACAGTCATTGTTTTACAGTTAAAATAAAAGTTTATTATTAAAGTCTAATGTTAAAAGTAATTGTGGTTCCCTTTAAAAAAACAAAAAAAAACAAGTTATGCTCTCAGATATTTTTGATTTAACAACTACGAATAATACCCGTAACCTGCATTTAACTTTGATTGTAAACTTTTTTTTTTATTATAGAGCACATAACCAAATCCAATCTAATCCATATGGTATCAGTGAATGGCATTTTTAGGTGATTGTATCAGAATCTGCATCATAAACCGTGAGGAGCATGGAACATTACAGTAATTTGTTCATAAAACGAGAAAAACATTAGGAATGTATTTTAGAATGAGTTTTGTCCTACATTCAAACCTATACACTCACCAAGTATCAAGCTTTGTGTTGTCCAAAGGCTTTGACTCCACATCTTTATGAGCCCCCGATTGCCTCCCAGTCAAACTTCAATTGGCCAATATTCTCTCCCGTAGATGAGCACGGCAAGATCTCCAACCAGCAAGGCTGAGCTGGTCCGTAGAGACTTCACCTTTCGCCTTGGGACTTCTACATCCGGCACAACAGGCACCTGCAAAACACATGGATCTTGTTAACCAAATAATGATTAAACATTTATTTACAGTACAGTATTTGGAAATCTATAGTATACTGTATATTCATCTTTGCAATGAATATGCCTAAGTCCGGGTCCTGATGGCATAGGGGGTCGTATTCTTAAGAACTGTGCCCTGCAGCTTGCAGATATCTTCTGTTTTCTTTTTAACATGTCTCTTCAAACCTGTACGGTCCCACAGCTCTGGAAAGACTCTGTCATTGTTCCGATTCCAAAACCAAGACTGCTCATTCCCTGAACGATTTCAGGCCTGTTGCCCTGACTTCTTTAGTCATGAAGTCATTTGAAAAACTGGTTCACAAGACCCTCTTGTCAAAAGTTGAAGATCACTTGGACCCACTTCAATTTGCTTATCGTTCACATAGAGGGGTGGAGGACGCAACAGGAACTCTTTTAAATAAGGTTTTAAGACACCTCGAAGGTGCAAAAACATTTGTAAGATTGCTTTTTATCAACTTTTCATCTGCTTTTAACTGTATCCAGCCCCACATTTTAGCAGAGAAATTACAAAGTCTGTACCGTCTTGACTTCGGCCTCATATGTTGGCTTGTGGACTTTTTAACTGCTCGGTCTCAGAGGGTGAGAGTTAATGGGGTCCTCTCTGATGTCCTTCTGTCCTCTACTGGTTCCCCTCAGGGCTGTGTTCTTTCACCTCTTTTATTTATTTTATACACAAACGATTGTTGCAGCCATTTCCCTCAGCGTCACATTGTCAAGTTTGCCGATGACTCTGTCATCCTGTCCCTTCTGAGCAGTGATGACCCAGACCCCGGGCCTGTGATTGGGGACTTCACAGAATGGTGTGAGTCTTCCTTTTTAAAACTAAATGTTTCTAAAACAAAGGAGATGATCATTGATTTTAGGAAAAATTATTCAGTAACAGCTCCCGTGGTCATTGACGGTGAAGCTGTGGATGTAGTGCAACAATATAAATACCTGGGAACTGTTCTTGATGATAAATTGACTTTTGACCTCCATGTTAATTCACTTTGTAAAAAGGCCCACCAGAGAATGTATTTTTATCGGAAGCTTTGTGGTTTTAATGTTGATTCAACTTTTATGAGAATGTTTTATTCATGTTTTATTGAGTCTATTTTAACCTTTTCCTTCATCTGTTGGTTTGGACTTTTGACCTGTAAGAACAAAAGCAAACTCTCAGGGATTGTCAGGATGTGCAGCAAAACTGCTGGCATAGACCTAAAGAACCTTGCAGACCTACACAAGGTGAGGTCAGTGAACAAGGCCAGGCAGATTCTGGCAAACCCTGATCACCCACTCCATGACGAGTTCAGGCTGCTCCCATCTGGACGCAGGTTTCTACAACCCAAATGTAGAACGAACAGATTTAAAAACTCATTTATCCCAGTAGCAATCAGGTTTCTCAATGCACAATAATTTTAACTAATTTTAACACTGTTACTTTAATGTTTTATTGTATGTGTATGTGAGTGTATGTGCATATGTATGAATCTGTACACCTATTGACTGCGAAACTAATTGCCCCTCGGGGATAATAAAGGAACTTGAACTTGAACTTAAGCCTATTTTCTATAGCTTTATTGCATACCATCAAGGGGTATCATATCACTTCTCATCTATCATTTATGTGTGCAATCAAAAGATGTAGAAATAAATTGTATTGTAATGATTCCCAAATGGATCAATAACATATAGTATCCATGCATTCAGTTAATTACCATGTCATCAGGGTCAGACAACACTTGAACAGAGATGGGTGGAGCAACAAGTGTACAGCTGGTGTTGAGTGGATGGAAGCAACGCTGAGATCCGATCGCCACATCTTTCGACTGTTTCACAACTGCTGGAAGCTCTGTAAAAGAAAAAGAAAAAACAAGGGGCAAATGAACAAAAATTGTGTGTCACTATACAGTACAGGATGTTGTGAGACCATTCAAAATTTACATTAGTCATTTGTGCAATGAAGAGCTGAGATATAAAGGAGGAACAGGAAGTAGGAGACAAGGCATTCTCCATTTCCACATCTGGTTTTAAAAATCAGTGTCTTAATTGCTTTACTCAAACTACTTAGAAATTACCTCTCAAGGCTAGGTTCTGAGTCCGATCCATTTGTGTCAGATGGGAGGGGTTGGATTGAAGAGCTGAGAGCAGAGAGGCACAGCTGATCTCTGACAACCTGCAGAGTCTGAATCAAAGAGAACATGTGAGTGAGCTGAAGTCAATAGTGTGCAGCTTCCACCTGTCACATCAATCAAGTGATGCAGCACATGCAGAGAGCTGCTGTCACTTGTGGCAGTGACAGAAAAGTGAGCGAGACATTTTCTTCTAAACAACATCACTTCATCATTCTCCTTTCTGGCAGCAGTAAAGAGAAGCAGGTGAAGTGTGAGAAAATAAATCAACATCAAGTTATAAAGTTGTATTTTCTTCTTTACTTGTTAAATGCTGACATAAGTGGAGCTCAGGAACTGTTTGGTTCCTCCTCATGCATGTCATGTTTACTTGCAACAAAGGACTGGGACAGGAGCAGCTGCACATGTTCAGGTTGGGCAGCTGCTCTTGGAGACTGAGAACATGTGAGAAATCTTTAGTTTCTGTTCTACATGCATCACTTTGATGCTTCCATCAACTTAGAGACAAATGAAGAGGATTCAAACCTAAAGATTCACATCAACAAGGGACAAACACCTCTGCTGTGTTACTACTGTTTAGCACCAACCGAAGTCTGGCACTCATATTAGCCTGCCTGTGTGTCTGTTAGTAAAATATCTCATGTACCAGTAAATCTACTTTAATGAAACTCTCAGAAAGTAATTGACTCTCAAGACCTCTCAAGACTGTGTGACCTTCAGCCTCTTGTTTAAGCAGCTACAAAAACAGTAATGTTGCCGAAATACGTATTTAAAGTAAATTAGTATTTCAGCCTGGCTGCGGTTATTGTTCTGCTGGCTAGTGAGCGCATGTGTGTTAACAGACATGCGACGCAAACAGCGTGAGGATGCGGGGCCTTGTCTCTTTGAAAAACCATCCAGGAACTAAGCCAAAAAAAAATAACTCGTAGCATACAGTATATGGCTTATTTAAACGCTAGAATAACCTAACCTGCAGTGTTTTACTTGCCTCAAATTATCTGCCTCAGCAACGAACACACCCGTTTTAGCTCGTTGTTAGCTTAGCTTTTAGCAACAGCAGGTTTTGTTCATTCAAGTGAACAGAGCTAACAGCTAGCAAATAAAGAAAACAGAACCGATTACCTTCAACTTCCAACTGAATGTCCAGTCGTCGTCCAGAGTCAGACCAGTCGACGTCTAATAAAAAGCAAGTTTTACGAGCGCTGAGTCCGAGACAACAACAGCTTCTTGTCCAACAGTTGAAAAGGAAATGGCTGCATTTGAACGAAGCGCGCGAACTTCTGCGAAGCAAGAAGCGTTGATTGGTTGGATATGATCACATGCTACTTCCCGCGATAAACAAGAGTGGCGTTGATTGGTTAGGACAAAGTTCACATGCAACATGACAAGCAAGAGTGGCGTTGATTGGTTGGGACGTATATGATCACGTTCTACCCCCAATCCAATCATAACGCATGAAGACCACAAACAGAAAAATGGCAGAAAGCAAACTTCACGTTTCACGCACGCAGAATAAAATTGAATAATGATAATAATAATGATGATAATAATAATACCCTGATGCATGCTCAATAATAATAATAACAATATACTATATATATATATATATATATATATATATATATATATATATATATATATACAACAATATAAAAAAACAGCTCGAGCTGTTTCAAAAAACTGACAAAACGTTTAAAACAGAAGTACTAAAAATAAACCAGTGTGAAAATACTTTGTGTAAAATATCTTGGCCAAAAGTTTAAACAGAAGTATAGATTAAGTATACTTAGACTTTTAGTTTATTTTTAGTATAAGTCAAGTATTGTGTAAAATAAACTTGGCTAAGTATACTTTTGATAAGTACCTAAAAAGTAAACTGAAAGTATACTCTTATTTTTTTTTAGTTTAAAATTAGTGTACTTTAAGTATACTTGCATTTACTACTTTTTGGTAAGGGTGGCCTCCTTTACTCCTCTCTCAAACCATCGTTCCTCTCTATCAAGGATGTGAACATCTTCCTCCCTGAAAGAGTGACCTCTGACCTGGAGATGAGTGTAGACCGCAGAGTCCTGACCTGATGATGTTGATCTTTTGTGCTGGGCCATCCTTTTGGCCAGTCGCTGTTTAGTTTCCCTGATGTAAGACTGATCACAGCCCTCCTGACACTGAACAGCATACACAATATTACTCTTGTTTGTGCTGGGGGACTGGATCTTTGGGATGAACCAGTCTTTGGTTCATCCCAAAGATCCAGTCCTTATCACTCAGCCCACTGTGAATAGCAAACAACCATCAGGGTGCTAATGATCCATCGTCAGGCAGATGGTCCCCCTTGATCATGTGAGCAGCTGGTTTCGGCTGTCATCAGCCAACTGGTTGTGTAACACTGTAAGAGGGTGCTATTTATAAGACTGAGCTGAACACAGCACCTCAGACTAAGGAAGTATTTCGGACGGAAGACGAAACGTTTCTATGTTGTTGTTTTTTGCTTTGTTTTGTTTTGTTTTTTGAATGTCCAGAGGACCAGACTTAGCTTTTTTAGATTTTTCAACCTGGATTATTGAGCATGCATCAAAGTAATATGTGTTTGGATGTAAATAAATGTAATAACTTCAGAAGGAACAAACACACCCATGCCCCACTGAAAATAGGTGGGTCTGCAGTGGAAGTGGTCTCCAGCTACAAATACTTGGGTGTACACATGAATGATAACCTCAGCTGGAGCAACAACACCACCAGCCTGATCAAGAAAGGTCATCAGAGACTCTACTTCCTCAGACGGCTGAGACGTGCTGGTCTGAGCAGCCCAGTTCTCACCTCGTTCTACAGGTGTGCAGTGGAGAGCGTCCTGTGCTCCAGCATCAACGTGTGGCATGGAGGCTGCACAGTTGAAGAGAGGAAAGCTCTACAGAGAGTGGTGAAGGCTGCACAGAAGTCTGTTGGAGTCAGTCTCCCCACCATCACAGACATTTACACCTCCAGATGCAGGAAAAGAGCCACCTGCATCATGAAAGACCTCACTCATCCAGCACACTCACTCTTTGCCCCACTCCCCTCAGGACGGAGGTTGAGGAGCATCAAGTGTAGAACCACTAGACTGAGGAACAGCTTCTACCCTGAGGCTGTTAGACTCATGAATAAATAAAAATAAAATAAAAAATAAACACTGCAAAATATCACATCATACTGATGCTGATCTGTTTTCTTGTTGCTGTGTTCATCTGTGTTCATCTGTGACCATCTGCTCATACAAACTCATGTTCGTGCTGCTGTTTATTCCCACTATATTAGGCTTAGTGTATTACTAGTTGATGTTTTTCTTAGTTAATTCTAGATGTTATTACTGTTTTTCTCTTGCATTTGTTGTTGGATGTAACTGGGACCCCGTGTACATAATCTCGTTTTCATCACATGTACCACATGCGGTGCAAATGACAATAAAGACTCTCTGACTCTCTCTGACTCTGACTAAAAGTATTACTGTCCCTTCAGGAATAACTCCCAAAAAGTTCATTACTGAGAGTGATCAGAGAAGTGTTTCTGAGGTCAAGGTTGTATCACTACAGGTCCCTGTATGAATGGTATCAGAGCTTGGTTCGCATTGCCAGCAGTAAGTTGGGTTCATTCCCCCGTGAGAGTTGGACTCTGCCAAGGTTGCCCTTTGTCACAGATTCTGTTAATAATTTTTATGGACAGAATTTCTAGGCACAGCCAAGATGTTGAGGGTATCCATTTTGCTGGCTTTAGGCTTCCGTCTGTTTTTTGCAGATTATGTGATACTATTGGCTTTATCAGGTCATGATCTACAGCTTTCGCTGGAGCGTCCCAGTGGGATGGGGCCAGGATGAGGGTCAGTGCTTCCAAATCCGAGGCCATGGTCTTGGCATAACTTGTGGTGTGTTTGAGCAGCACACCTCATCCCAATTGCTCCCCGGCGCGCTTTCTATAGCTGCCCACTGCCCCACCTGGTGGTGATTGGGTTAAATGCGGAGTCAAATTTCATCTTGTATGGAAACATACACAGATGACAAAAATGTGACATTATTATTATTATTATTATTGAGCCGTGAAAGGGTAGAGTGCCATCTCCATTTCAGGGAGGAGATCCTGCCCCAAGTGGTGGAGTTTAAGTATCATGGAGCATTGTTCATGAATGAGGGGGAAATGGAGCGACAGATTGATAGGTGGATAAATGCAGCATCTGCAGTGAAGCTGGCTCTGTACCAGTCTGTCATGGTGAAGACAGCGCTGAGAAGCTCTCAATTTACCAGTCGATCTACATTCCCACCCTCAGCTATGGTCACGAGCTTTGGGGTGTGACTGAAAGGACGAGATCACGGATACAAGCAACTTAAATGAGTTTTCTCCACAGGGTGTCTGGACTCTCCCTTAGAGATAGGTTGAGAAGCTCGGTCATCCGGGATGGACTCAGAGTAGAGCCGCTGCTTCTCCACATCGAGAGGAGCCAGTTGAGGTGGCTCGGGCATTTGTTTAGGATGCTTCCTTGACACCTGAGGTGTTCCAGACACATCCCACTGGGAGAAGACCCAGAGAAAGACCCAGGACACGCTGGCGGAACAATGCTTCTCAGCTGGCCTTGGGAATACTTTTGGATTCTCCCGGAGGACCTGGCCCAAGTGGCTGGGGGGAGGGAAGACTAGGCCTCCCTACTTAGTCTGATACCCCGCGACCCGACTCCGGATAAGTGGAAGAAAATGGATGGATGGATGGATGGCAAAGTACTCAATTAAATCTGCAGGATAACAGAGACAAACCTAATCTCGAATGTGTTAAATGCTAAGGGAACTTTTGATATTAGGATTTTGAGATGGAAAATGTTCATACAGTTGAAGATACAATCAAAATTATCCCTTGTAAAATAAATGTGCACACAGTTAAATCAAACTTTACCCAGACAATGAAATGTAGAGTTTTTTTTTTCTCATTTGCTCTCTCGCTCTGTGTGTTGGATTATAAGTCACAAAATATGTGTTGGGCACAGCCAGCAGAAGCTCATGATTTTTTGAATGTTTTCTCCCTCATGAATAACACAAAACTTTGCTTGCTGGATGGGAATTTATTTCTATTTCAGTTTGTGTGTGAGAAGAAAAGAGAGACAGAGTTTTTACACCTAGTGTGTATTGAGTGTGCATCCACGTGCTCCATGTTTGACCTTTGTGTAACAATAAATAAAGAACCAACCAAGGCAGTATCTTTTTTTATGCATGCATATTGATCTCTTAGTCTTTTTGCATATGTTTGTTTTTTTGCCCCCATCATTTGTGGGTTTGTGTGAGTGAGAGGGGGCGAGAGGAGGTTAAAAGGTTGCCAGTGTCTGTCCTCCAGGGTTCCAGGCTGCCAATGAGCATATGTTTGTCTCTGTGATCTCTTGGCCCACCAGCCATGAGGCTCACAGTGTGTCCCATCAGACTCTGCCGCTGCCAGGAGAGCAAACATGAAGATGTGAAGTCTGAGTGAAGTCAAGGAGCTGCTAAAACCAGGAGCTGTAGCTACACATTTTTGGCTAAATGATGAAGGTTTAAACCCCTAGTTTTTTGTTCATGTGGTAAACTTCTGCCATCAATAGATGGGTCTGCAATAAAAAAATAAAAAAGGTGGTTTATGTAGTAGAATCAAAAAACGTTCAGTACAGAAACAACTGGACTTTATTTGTAACAGAAGACATTTCATTCTTCATCCGAGGAGCTTTCTCAATTCAAAGCTTTATTTAGTAGAACAGGTATCTGATCCAGATGTGTTTGCTGACCAGGTACGATCTAAAAAACCACGAAGAGGAAATTAATGCTTTTCAGATTTGTTGATCTGAAACCTCACAACTTGATATATGGTTACTTTCAAGTGTGTATTTTAATTCAAATGTACTTCCTAGCAAAATAAAATAATTTTATTTTAGATTTAAATAATTCTCATTGGGTCTAAAAAATTTAACTGTCACAAACAGTAAACCTAATAAAATATCTACACTTTGGTAATTCTGGAGTCTAGAAACTATTATCACCCGTTGTGTGTTTGCCACATTTGACTAGACATTGGTTTTAACAGGCTCTCGGGCTCTTACAGTCTTGTGAAAACCAGATTATAATTTTTATGTCAGCTATATGATATGTAGCAGTGATTCGAAAATCCTGAAGAAAAAAAAACTGTACATATTTATTTGATTGCAAAATATTTATAGTCTTAGATGTTTGAGTTTGAAGGTACGTGTCAGGCTCTGTCCCTGTCTGTTTTCTTTATATTTATTTGTGTTCCCTTCTTTTCATACTTTTGTTTTTCTATCCCTCGTGTGATTCTTTTCCCTGGTATCTGATTTTGTTTTCTGTCACTTTCCACTCATTTCTCAGTCTACTTCTCCATTCCTCAATCTTAATCATTCACACCTTTTCTCATCAGCCACCTGCCCAGCTGCTCTCATTACTCACATGTCTTGTAAAAAATCTTTCTCAGAGTCAGAGAGTCTTTATTGTCATTTGCACCGCATGTCACTGCACTAAAACCATAGATATACGGTAAGATCTGATGTAGTATATCTCCGTATCCTTTACATATACTTATACTTATATTTCCGGATATTCCCGGAAATGGACCGCAATGATCCTTAAAAAATCCCAAGATCCCAAAATCCGGATACTTATCTTTGGCAGGCCCTTGACAAATAACAGCCACATTTATTTTGGATCTGCCGAAGATAAGTATCCAGATTTTGGGATTTTTTAAGGATCATTGCGGGCCATTTCCGGGAATATCCGAACACAGATCCTTCCGTATATCTATGGTTTTAGTGCAGTGTGTGATACATGTGATGAAAACGAGATTATGTACACGGGGTCCCAGTTACATCCAACAACAAATGCAAGAGAAAAACAGTAATAACATCTAGGATTAACTAAGAAAAACATCAACTAGAAATACACTAAGCCCTAATGTAATAGAAAAACATCATTACAAACAGCAGCACGAACATGAGTCTGTATGAGCAGATGGTCACAGATGAACACAGCAACAAGAAAACAGATCAGCATCAGCATGATGTGATATTTTGCAGTGTTTATTCTTATTATTTATTTATTCATGAGTCTAACAGCCTCAGGGTAGAAGCTGTTCCTCAGTCTAGTGGTTCTACATTTGATGCTCCTCAACCTCCGTCCTGAGGGGAGTGGGGCAAAGAGTGAGTGTGCTGGGTGAGTGAGGTCTTTCATGATGCAGGTGGCTCTTTTCCTGCATCTGGAGGTGTAAATGTCTGTGATGGTGGGGAGACTGACTCCAACATCTTCTGTGCAGCCTTCACCACTCTCTGCAGAGCTTTCCTCTCTGCAACTGTGCAGCCTCCATGCCACACGTTGATGCTGGAGCACAGGATGCTCTCCACTGCACACATGTAGAAGGAGGTGAGGACTGGGCTTTCTCTCCTCCACTCTGCGAGTCTGCGTCCGGTCATTGTTCTGTCTGCACAAACGCCACGGTCCTCCTGTCTTTGTGTCCATGTCCCCATCTGAGTCTGTACCCGTCCTGTTTTGCCTGCCTGTTCCCGTTTTTTATAAGTTTTGCTGCCACGTCAGCTTTTTTATTTTGTTGTTTAAAATAAATTATTTTAATTTTAAACTCCTGCCTTAATTACCTGCCTGCAAATGGGTTCAAAACACAAGGATTGTGATAGTACAGATGTTCCGAGCAAATAGCATACATCCATTTGGAGTACTGTACTAGGCAAGACAGTTTTTTGGATTTTTATCAAAGTAGCTGCCATACTCTGCTCTTGATAGGTTTTGGTAACCTATTGTCCATGGATTTATGTCCGCAGTGTCACTGTAGCCGTTTTCGCATTGGCCGGCCCTCAATGGCCCGGGCCGCCCCGCCCCGCCTTCTAACCCGGGTTCGGCGTGTTCGCATTTTCCTTTTTTTCCCCGGGTCCGCCCTCGTTTTGGAACCATCTCCACCGTGGTTCTGATCGGGCCGGACTCCCCCGGCCCAGTTTGACGTCATTTACTGCTCACATTTGATTCGTTGTTTGCAGCAGGGGCTGGACTCGTTCTAACAACAACCTCAGCGCGAGGGCTGAATTTCATTAAAATTTAACTACAGAAACCCCTAAAAAAATTATTAGCTGAATTAGTTTTTCTGAGTTTAATTTTTGTTAATAACTGATTACAAATCAGCTTATGTATCAGCTTATGTTAGAACGTAAATAACACGAAGCGCGCACCCATTTCCGCCTTTCAGCGCGACCTGAATGTCATTAAAATATAACTAATATTGTCTAACTCTTGCACGTAGCCAGGGTTTTAAAATATAACTGATAATCTCTAACTCCTTTGCGTAGCTAGAATGTTAAGAGGGGTGATTGCTTTATAGGCAAAGTGGACTCCTGAAAAACCAATCTGCCGCTGTGGCTCGGAGCGATTGCGCTCGGCTATTACACTCTTTTATCTTGACCCGGGGAAGCGGGTTCGCTTCCCACCTGGTACAAGTTTTTTTACGTTTGTCTTTTATTGGAGTAAATAAAAAGGAGTTGTGTTAACGAAACAAACTCCTTTTTATTTACTCCAATTTACGCCAACTTTCCGATCGGGAGACGACTGCCAGGCAGTCGTCTCCCGATCGGAAAGTTGGCGGTTCGACTCCCGGGACCCGCACCATGTGTCGTTGTGTCCTTGGGCAAGACACTTAACCCTGAGTTGCTCCCGGTAGGACTGGAAAGCACCTTGCATGGTAGTCTGCCGCCACCGGTTTATGAATGTGTGTAGCATTCAATATATGTGTAGCACTTTGAGATTTTCAGTAATGAAAAGTGCGTTATAAATTGAATTAATTATTATTATTATTATTATTATATATTCAGCTAACAAATATTTTTTAGCAGCGTGTCCTCTCTTAAAACACTGTAAGCGCGCACACAAGAAAAATCCACCCATGTCAAGTGAACACCCCACCCACTTCAAGAGAACACCCCACCCACTTCAAGGCTTGCTCTCCACATAATGCGTAATGAACGGGGGCGGGCCAGGGCTGGCTCTGGGCCAACCAGGGACGAGCCGGACCGGGGAGGGCCGTGCAATGCGAAAACGGCTTGTGTCACAGTCGGAAAAGGGTGGATTGCTCTCTTTGGGTCGAGGATGAGGTTCTGCCTCAAGAGGAGGAGTTCAAGTATCCCAGGGTTTTGTTCACTTGTGAGGGAAGAATGGAGCATGACATTGACAGATGGGTTGGTGCAGCATCTGCAGTATTGTAGATTCTGTGCTGGTCTGTTGTGGTAAAGATGGAGCTGAGCTACTTTCTACGACAAACTAAGGCTAAAGTGGAGGGTATTTTGAACATTTCTAGGTGGTGCTCTTGAGCCGTTTCTGTTGCAATTTTTTCCCTGCCCCCAAAATACGTAAATTTTCACCAGTCCTGATGTGGCTGCCAAATTTGGTGAGTTTGGGGATATGATAAAGCCCCCAAAAGGCCAATTCATTTGGCGTAAAAAATTGCAGCTCGGGCCTGAACAGAGCAATTACAATAGGCCTTCACAGCGCTTCACTGCTTGGACCTAATGAGATTGTGGATACAGGTGGTTAAAATGAGTTTTCTTTGCAGGGTAGTTGGACTCTCCATTAGAGATAGGGTGAGAAGGTCAGTTATCTGTGAGAGTTGTAGAGTAGAACCACTGCTCCCCCACATCAAGAGGAGCCAGTTGAGGTGGATCGGACATCTGGTAAGGATGCTCCCTGGACGGCTCCCTAGGGAGGTGCTTCGGCCATGTCTGACTGGAAGGATAACCCGGAGAAAGACCCAGGACATGCTGGAGAGACTACATCTCTTTGTTGGCCTGGGAACGCCTTGGAATCCTTCCAGAAGAGCTGGAAGAGATGGCAGTGGAAAAATATGGCTGGGCATCCCTGCTCGAGCTGTTGTCCCGCTACCCAACTTTGGAACAAGCAGAAGATAATGGATGGATGGATAGATGGATGGATGGATGGTGTTACAGCATGACTGCTGTGTAAGAGTCATAATAAGTCATCTATTGTTATGGAACCTGTCAACATGTTAACAATGGTAAATGGACTGTATTCATATAGTGCCTTTCTATCTTATGAAGACACTCAAAGTGCTTTACACTACAATCTGTGCCCTTATTTACCCATTCATACAGCACTCTACTAGATCTCTACAAAGTTAATTGAAAAATCACTGTGTAGTGATATATGTACAGGTCAGATTTACTGACTGTACAATACACCAGATGTAAGAATTAGCAGGATATACCTGACATAACCTTATCAACAAATATAAACGAGTTCACTCTTTTTAAGGAATTTACCTATAACTTGTGTGGTCAGATGAGAAGATGTAAGAGGCATGAAACTTTAATTTATGTTGAAACAGCAGAACTGAATCATTTAATTAACAAATCATTAAATTACATCAAATACATTTGTAAATGGGTTGATTGATCGATCAAATTCCTACAATTTACTTGTCAGCAGATTTAATTGTGAACAACAGACACAAGTTATGGGATGACATATTTACTTATATCTGCAGGCATTTTAGCTTAAATTTGTTACTGGCAAAAGATAAGGAAAATTTAGGAGGAGGATGGAAGGAAAGATGGAGGGAAATCGTTATGACTGAGTGAAGGAATGAAGTTCAACCAGGATGACACTTTCCATGCGACTCTTCGGCTAAACAGCAGGTACGCTTGTAACAATCGATGACTCTTTACCTTTGCATGACGGTCAGTCAAGAATGGAGCTTTCTTGACGTCTGAGTAAGAGAAGGCAGACCAGCCTTAGACGTTACCTTTCAGCGTCTTCTGTGTCCGCTTTGAATGGCAGAAAAAGTGGCACTTCCTGGTTGGTTTTTCAGAATAAAATATTCCTTGAGAGGGAAATTCATTCAAAGTTTGGAGCTGTGCGCTCTGTTCGGATTGGGACAGTGGCAGGCTGTCAATCCTAGATGATGGACGAGTCTTTGGCTCATGACTCACGACCAACAGCAAAAATAGAAAGTCAGTGCATCTTCACTTCCTCCAGCAGACTGTAGGAAAGCAAGAAGTTAGGGTTTTTGTAGAAGGATTGACATTAGTGACATTCACTCTGTTCATTGGTTGTTCACCAGGGAACAGGAGGGACTTAGCTTAGGTCAAAGATGTCAGAAAGTGTGAAGGTTGTTCAGGATAACAGAGAAATATTGTTTTAAGAAAAGATAGAAAACAGTCGCCAGTAATAAGATTAACTGATTACTGTCTTAACATTTCTAAAACAAATCTGAAAAGTACAACTTGACATATTTCTCAACCTTAGACAGAGTTATTTGACTCATGTGTCCACATATTAAGAATACACCAGCATATTAAAGAATGACAATGATCATTCAACATATTGAAAAATAACGTTGCTAATACAAATGGTAAATGGAGCTTATTTATATAGCGCTTTCCAGCCCCCTGTGAGGAGCCCCAAAGCGCTTTACAATACCAACCATCCACCCATTCATACACACATTCATACACTGGTAGCGGCGACTGCCATGCAAGGCGCCTTCCAGTCCTACCGGGAGCAACTCGGGGTTAAGTGTCTTGCCCAGGGATACAACGACACATGGTGTGAGTAACCGGGATTCGAACCTCCAACCTTCCGATCGGGGGACGACTGCCATTACCACTATGCCACGGCCGCCCATACAAATAACCCAAGGTTATTTTTTATTATCTGAATTAGCACAAAGTAAAAATTAAAGAGAGTCTCTTATACTCTGATGCATGCTCAATAATCCAGGTAGAAAAATCTAAAAAAGCTAAGTCTGGTCCTCTGGACAGACAGAGTCTCTTATCATTTAATTTGTGTAAATTAATAAAATAAAACAGTGATGTCTGTTCACTGAGAGGATCAGTGAAAAGGTGTAAATCCAGTTCAGAGAGTGTGAAAAGGTGTAAATCCAGCTAAAGAGGTGAAGGTGTATCACTACAACTGTAAAGAGACTAATCAGTATTAATATTGGCAGTAATTCATGCATTCATTACATCTAGGCTCGACTATTGCTACTCGCTCCTTTTTGGTATCAGTCAGACCTCCATAGCTAGACTTCAAATGGTCCAGAATGTGGCAGCCCGATTTTTGACCAGCACAGGCAGAAGAGAGCACATTAGGCATGTTTGGGCCTCTCTGCACTGGCTTCCGGTTCACCTTTGAATCCAATTCAAAATGCTTTTGTATGTCTATAAATCACTAAACAGCTCTGCCCCCTCCTATCTTACTGATCTGCTGCAGCCGTATGTCCCACCACGTTCTCTCAGAGCAGACCAGTTGATCCTCACAGTTCCAGGAACTCATCTCAAGCGCAGATGTGACAGGGCCTTCTCTGTCGCAGGCCCAAGACTGTGGAACGAGTTACCTCTGCTCGTCAGACAGGCCCCCTCCCTCACAGTTTTTAAATCTTGCTGTTATTCCCTGGCTTTCGGCATTGTGTGATCTGTGCTGAGCCTGCACGCATGATGATGATGATGATGAATTCCATTTATAATGCACTTTTCATTAATAAAAATCTCAAAGTGCTACAAAGTGTAACAAAGCAAAGATTAAAATAAAACAAGTGATAAAATCAAATAAAATCAATAATAATATCGACTAAGATCAAAGATAAAATCATGTGGATGCAGATTAGGCTTGCTTAAAAAATAAATAAAATAAAACAAGTGATAAAATCAAGTAAAATCAATAATGATATCAGCTAAGATCAAAGATAAAATCATGTGGATGCAGATTAGGCTTGCTTAAAAAATAAATAAAATAAAACAAGTGATAAAATCAAGTAAAATCAATAATGATATCAGCTAAGATCAAAGATAAAATCATGTGGAGGCAGAATAGGCTTGCTTAAAAAGAAAAGTCTTTATGCTGCTTTTAAAGTCAACCAGTGACTGTGGAGCTCTCAGGTCATCAGGGAGGGAGTTCCACAGGCGGGGGGCAGCCACACAGAATGCTCGGTCTCCCATGGTCCTCAATGTGTTGGTCATATTGCTGTTGTTGTTATCCACTATGGTTTTTAGTTTCTACATTTGGTTTGCTGTTATGTAATCTGTTGCTGTGTGCTTGGTCTGTCTGTCCCTGTACAGCACTTTGGTGTGCACTGTCACTGTTTAAAGTCCCTTATAAATAAAGTGGTATGGTATATTTAAAAAAAATGAAAAATTGTGGTTCAGAACTAGACCATTGCACAGCAATGGGTCACCTAACAGTAGTTGACCACCAAACATCAGCGATTAGTGGGATGTTGAACAAGAATGGGCAGCCAAACATCCGTAAGCAGTGACTCGGCCAACAGCAGCAGGCCACCAGACAGCTATATCAAACAATGTATGTATTGGATGTAACTGGGACCCTGTGTGCGCAATTTCTTTCCACTTCATGTACCATTTACGATACGAATGACATTAAAGAACTTTGAACCTTGAACCTTGAAATATCTGCAAGCAGCCAGCCATCAAACAAGAATAGGCCTCCAAACAAGAGCAGCTCCAGTGTCCAATTGTAAACTACTTTTAAACTACTATATTTGTGAGTACTTTCAAAAATGAGAAGGTTGTACATTTGTTGTTGTGCATCAAAAATAAATAAATTTGTAGCACTTTGAGATTTTCATTAATGAAAAGTGCGTTATAAATTGAATTCATTATTATTATTATTATTATTATTATTATTATTATTAAATAACTGCAAAGACTCCACTCTGAAATGTGTTTAGATCATATTTTCTGTATGACTCATTGATTTGTCAGTTCATGTTTAAATTTTCTAGGCTTTTCATCAGTTTAATTAATGTATTTGAATCAGTCTCACATGATCTCTGACAGGGAGCCAGACAAATGCTTTCTTCCCAGAGTTTGTTCTTTCTTTCTTCAAATCAAAACCAGTTTTGAAACCTCCATAGTAATGTAAGAAGAAGAAAGTCAGCAGGTGCATAATAAAGTTGTCCTTTTATCAACTTTGGTTATTGTGCACACGCCAGAACAGGATGAAAAGTGTGTTGCTGCTCTCATGCTGTCGTACAGTTCAAGCATCAAGTTCAAACTGGAACTGGGAGCTGCTCTTACTTACAAAAGTGATCTCTTCTTGTTATTCTTTTTTTCTTACTCTGCACAACTCAGATATTTTTCTACACATTTTATTTTTCCTTTAAAAGATCCATTTATGTTGTTTCTGAAAGTTTCACTCCACTGCCACTCCTCCACCTCCTTCTGGGCACCGTGCCACCTTCCTGACCCAAACATCACATCTGCTGAAGATAAGTTTAATTTGACTTCTTGCCATTTATTAACAAATAACTATTTTGGCAGGTTGTTTACTTGAAGTTGAAGGACATAAAAATATACTGTATCTAATTTTTGATCCTTTGTCAACAAGTGGAATGTAGCTCTGCTGCCAACATACACACATAAACTTCCTACGTTGTTCCTATTTGATGGGGTTAGAGGTGGATTGTGAGTTTTTGGCTGGTGGTAGTGCACAGCTAAGTGACTGCAAGAGTAATCCCTCTGTTCAGGATGGGGCCCACTGGGACCAAATGAAAGATGAAATAGGATCTCTCTGTATGGCTGCTTCCCCTGCAGGGTTAGAGATTAACACCAGTGTCATGTTTGGCTCTGAGTGCCAGAGTCGAACCATTTTTGTCACACTCCTTAACAAGTCATAACATTTCACATACTTGAAACTTAGGATTTATGTAGATTGATGTATAATTTTTAAACAAACTATCTTCTTTTTTTATTTGAAAACAAGTTTATGCATGGACTAAAATAATTATACACTGGAATCTATGTTTTAGTTTAAGTAATAACTGGATTATATGTACTGATACATGCAGCCAAAACAGCAGCTGGCTGAACTAAGTGCTTCCTGGTGTGTCTTACTTTTTCGTCCTTCTCTGCCAGGGAGCAAATACATCTAGCATCATTTCCTTCAGGATCATGACATCCATGGAAAATCAGAAAAACAAGAGGACTTGCGCTGGTGTCTGACATTACATTTGGAATGTCTCAAATTTAATTTGTGGTTTTATGTGGTTCTAAATTTTAGATGACACTTGTTTGTGGGAGTATAAATGCATCTATTAGTGCAGACATTAGGAAAAAGTGAAAAATTTGGAAATGCATGGCTGCCAAAACTCACTGACAGCAGCTCCGAAGCATCTTAACAGCTTTGACCAGTTTCAGTGAAAGCAGTGACAGAGAGAAGGAAGCTGGATGTGGTTAAGTGGAATCCCCTGCTGTTGGCCAAACGTCTGCACCTTTACAGTCAAACCTACGCATGAGTTTGTGATTGTGTGCAGAGTCTGCAGTGCTGGAGAGGCTTCAGAAAAAAGAGAAGCGTGTGTTCTTGTGAGGATGCCTGGCAAACCAAACTACATTCACACAAGGAGCTATTGGTGGGAAAACTCCTCTAACCTGTGTGCGTGCACACACACACACACACACACACACACAGGAGTCAGTTGTCTACCCCTGCTTCTCAGCTCATTAAACCAAATCCCAGGGACTGGACTGAAGAATTTAAATGAGACCCCTTCTCCTCACCTCCTTTGAAGTTTTGCCCCTTTCAGCTCACCGTAGCCATAGCTGCACGTTGTAGCCTAACAGGTACAACCCTCCCACTTACTCAGTGCTCCCTGCTCCTTCTTTTAGTACCATGCACGGCCCTACACCTTTAGGCATCACATCAGCAGCTGACACACACACTTCTCATGCTAACCTTGGGGAGTTTAAAACTGAAATTGTATATGTGTAAATCTGACAAAAATCCCCCACCCCTTGACCCAAAACTCCCATGCCAGCCCATGTTTGTCAGTGTCTTGCAGCTCCAGGTCCCTGTGGAAAGTGGAGAACAGTAGAGTTTAGAAAAGCCTGGGATTTATTCAGGATAACAAGGTTTGCCTGACAGACCCAGGGATCATCCAACTGTAACCAGAGTGTAAAGGCTGAAACAGAGTCGAGTGAAAACCTAAGCTAACTGATTGGGCTCTCCTGGCTCCTTAGAAAACATTACAGTAACTGACTATTTATGTATATGAGTGTTTCTGTTCAGTGCTCTGAGATTACTTCTGTTGTGACTTGGTGCTATATAAATGAACTGAACAGAACTGAATTGAATTATTTTATTTATCCCACTGAGTAAAAACAGAAGACAGCATAGATCACAAAATTTTCAACTGAATTTTAAGTGTAATTTTTTTGACAGGTAATAAATAAAATTGTGTATATATGTGTGTATATATATATATATATATA
>JBBPBX010023734.1:8403-30949 GCA_038048925.1 Garcialebias charrua | reverse complement strand
CTATTCACCAAGAATGGTGATTCCATAATTTTTGCCAGGTGTTTCAGACGGTACTCTCAGGAAGAACAAATGTGAATGAGCCCTGTAACATTGTACCACCAGATCTCTTTAAGAAAAATTTGTGTGGCTTTGTAAGCGGTGTGGGACAGTTAGTTGCTGGTAAAAGAACTCCATAGTTTTGTTTCTTCTTATGCCAACTGAGATCACAGCACAAGGGTACTTTTCCTTTCCTCGTCCGCCCGGCGAAATAAATTGCATTGACTTCTTCTAGCTATTGCTTCCACATGCAAGCAGTTATCTCTCTTGCAAATGGAAATGAGACCCAAAATTGCAACAAATGGGCTCATGCCACTGAATGCAGATGTTCTCTGCTTCTTGCTCAGAGTGCACATGCCTGGTCAAATTAACTTTAACCCTTCCACTGACAGAACAGACATCTCTTTTACAAATCCTGCACTCAAGCAATTTGTTTTGAGTCAAAGCTCGAGAAACAATTGTATGTCTGCACATGGTAAATAAGAAGCGATAGTATCAAACACCTGGACAAGGAAAGGTTTGTCTTGATTCAGGGGCCACAGTGTCAGGCTGCTTATTTCTTCTCTTCCCATGCTTGGGCCCAGCCTCTTGGTTAGATCCTTCTTGTTGGGCTTCCTTTTCATCTGGCTGTAGAGGCAATCAACTGTTTGACAAAGAACACCTGCTTGTGGGGCGAGTCTAGGGGGTGGAGGGTCAGAAGCTACAGTCACGAAGAGATGAAAGAACAGCAGACAGAGGAGTTAACAGGTGCTTCCTCCGTGAGAAAAACCTTGCCTGATGTATGTAAATGGAAGCCAATTCTTCATGACCATATTTCTTCACAAAGTCAACCCTTTTCTCTTTCCACAAACCCCAGCACCTTCTGAATAATAAGAAAGCCTTACAAATGTGGCCTCGCAAAACGTTTGCTCAATTGGTTAAATGTTGCTGAGAGCCTGGAGCGTTAATATGCTCTCATTCAGAGCAGGCGGAGGTCAGAGGAGTCACCGGTAAAAAGAAGTAGACAGAAACACAACAGCACTCTGATGATTCCACACCATGCCCCATAGGTCTATTCTGTAATGATCAGCCCGTCTGCGCTTATTTACTACTACATACATCCACACACATACCATGTATTGCTTACATGCACACACACATTTGAACCTTTCTTGATGACCATATACTTTTTCTGTGGGTCATGTTCTTTGAGTTTTATTACATTCATGAATGTACGTATATGCACAAAGAGCAAATTCTTATATTCATTTGTTCCTACCACCATCTGCTTTCCTTTAGGGACCCTGATTATGGGTAATGAGTGTTTCCAAGCCCAGTCCCTCATCTATCTCAAAGCATGGAACATGCCCCTGTTATTTCTCCAATGTGCCTCCACAAATCCATCTCTCCTTCACAACACACAAGGGCAGCATCAGCGGGGCTAAATCCAACCAATCATTTATATGGCTGTCAGCTTAATACACACTTATACTACAGAGATGTGGAAGGCATGCAGAATTGGAACGTACAGGTGCTAACTTATTAAACTCGGTCTTTTCCTGGTCCTGCCTAATGAGGAGCAGGTGAGTTGCTGTTGCTTTAATCAAGTGGAGAGTGGGACCACGCATAGATTTGCAGCTCGTTGAAAGGCCAGTTGAACACATGGGCTTCATTAAAGGGTTAGGGGAAAATCAGTCAGGAACAATTGTTTTCCCACTCCTGCTGCGAAAGTGGAATGACTCTCTGTCTTATTATCGTGCGCACATATAGACACAAACATAGACAGAGCGGTACATGTGTGCACATAATCATAAAAATGGTCAGTTTCAACTTGTCTGAGTTGGGAAAAGAAAGAAAGAAATCCCACTGCTCTCTGTCATCTCTAACTGATGCAGGCTCGGTCAATGTGACATCAGTGGAGACAGAATAGAGTTCATTTTAATAACTTCATTACAAGTTCAGCAGAATTTATAACCACATAGGTTTCCAGTGCATGAAGTCTTTATTGTTCGATTCACATGTGTGGCATCTTACTTCAGGATACAAATAATGAATAATGATGTCATTAAAGTTGAAAAATAACAGCCTTGCAAATCATTTCATACAAATGGTTTGGACTGATTTAGGAGGTGTTGCAACTAAAACACACAATGAACTTTCTGAAATTTGAGCGTCAGAGTCAGTTTCTTTATTGTCATTCGCACCACATGTGGTATATGAGGTGGAACAAAGTTGTGTACACAGGGTCCCAGTGACATCCAACAGAAGTATAAAATGTAAAAGAAAAACTAATAAGATTTGAGATACGAACTAAGAAAAACGTTTAACTAAAATACGCTAAGCACTATATTACTGCAGTCTGCAAATATTTATTCATGCTAGTTGGAAAAATTAATCACTCTTGTTACTTCTATCATGGATCTTTATCTACAAAGCAACACACACAGAATTAATCAATGCAAAACAAACTGATTACAAAACAAATAAAAAAAGTGCTGCAAAAGGATAATTATGGTCTTAAGTCATGTACTTTTCATGTCTTTCTGTTGCTCATTAGCAAAACATTTGTGCTGCGTGATTCCATTAGCATTCCTGAGGTGTCAGTAATGGCCCTGTGTCAAAGTTCAAAGCATCTAAAATATTCATGCTACAAGCAAAGTCACAACAAAACTCCTTAAAAAAAGGTTTTGCTGTCCTTTTAAAATACATGATCATGGTTAATGCCATCTGTTTATGACAAAAGTAATGGAAATAAATTAAAGTAGAAGCATAATTACCAAATACATGTCTACTCAAGTAAATTGTAAATGACTAGTTGTTGCAAAGTGTTTATGAATGGTTTAGGGTTAGTACTGTCTGCGATACAGTTTACAGTAGTCCCTCGTTTGTCACGGGGGATCTGTACCCTGAGGACCCGCTATAAGTTTATGTTTATGTTTATTAAATTTGTTCTTTTTTTTTACAAAAGAAACAATACAAGACAATCTCATAAATGATTGTGTACAAAATGTAAAAAAATGAAAGGTAGCAGAAAGAAGAATAAATCTTATTATATCTGCCCCTTACTTCCAACAATCAGATTAAACAACAATAATCAACCATGTAAACAATAATAATCTTCAACCAACTTTTTCCAACAATCAGATTAAACAATAATAATCTTCAACCAACAGTACAAAATGACTAACTCTTTCTAATTTTCTAACTAATACAATACACATTACGCTATTTCATATATATTTTTTAACACATTTGTTTTGATCATTTTTTTAAATGTAAACATTGACTTGGCATTTTTAACTACATTCTCCAAGCCATTCCATAATCTAATTCCCTGGATTGAGGTAGAACGTCCCTTCAAACTAGTTCTGAATTGTGGTTTTACAAACATCTCTGTCCCCTTAAGATTATAACAACTTTGTCTTTTAACAAAGTGCATTTGGATATTTAAAGGTAATGCATTATTTTGAGCTCTATACATAACTGATAAAATATTATAGTCTACCAAATCATGGAACTTCAATAACTTTAGTTGATAAAATAATGTACTTGATGGATGACGGTAATGCTTTCTAGTGATAATTCTTACAGCTCTTTTCTGTAATACAAAAATAGGCTTTGTGATTGTTTTACACGCATTCCCCCAAACATCAATACAATAGATTAAGTGTGGAACAATGATTGTGTTATACAACAAATACAGAGCTTTATCATTCAATAGGTCTCTGACTTTGTACAGTACTGCAATCGATTTAGCTATTTTTATTCTTACAGAATTTATGTGTTGTTTCCATGTCAGTTTGTCATCAATGATAACACCCAAAAACTTCACCTCACTCACTCTACAAATCTCAACATCCTCAATTTTGAGTGGAACATCAACAGTTTTCTTTTTATTACCGAATATCATGTAATTAGTTTTTTCTAGATTTAATGATAATTTATTTATTTTAAACCAAATTTGTATCTTGACAAATTCTATAAGTGAAAAATTGCAAAGTAGGAATACATAGTTCCCAGACACGCCCCCAGTATTGCGCAAACCGGTTTTCGCACCTTATCTGAAGGCAGAAAGGCAATATGGCGAACGAGCAGAGCAAATTATACGGACAAAAACACGAGCTACCACAGCTTCACCAAGGAACAATAGCAAAATGGCAGTGGTCGTAGTTAAATGAGTTTGAGAAAGAAATCATGGCAGACGAATCAGACAACTTGTCACAAAGTAGTTACTCCGATATCATTAATTATTTAATTATTACAAGGAGCGAGCGCACACCGGCTTCACAGCGCAGAGCTTCACAGCTTTAAATCCAAAAAAGATGTGTAAACTGTCTCAATCAGATCTAACCAGCTAAAAAAAGGTTTAACTAAAATAACACACAGCCAACAAACAGTCCAAGCTGAACACAGACCAGAACCAGCACTTTGAGTCTTACCGTGTTGGAAGTTAGCATGTTGTTAGCATCTGGAGCGAGGCTCGCGGGAGCTCAGGTCGGACGGCGTGGATCCGTCGCGGCCGCGGGGGCACGTCCCATGGGACCGACGCGTCGCCCGCACGACTTGGCTCCCGTCCTCCTTCTCCAACTGGGACGGTCTCCCCGCCGGTCCCGGTGGACCGTGAGGAGGCCATTGTCGCGTTAGCGAGATGCTAAGCTAACAGCATGCAAGACGGTTTGCTAAATAATGAAAAAAAAAAAAACAGCTCTAACACACAGACAGTTGTACTCTAATATTGTTCTGAAAATGATTTATGTAGAATAGTTTGTTTGCCGGCCAAAAGGACGACGTATTCTGAGCAGATCCTTCAGAGCAGGCTCAGAGAGAGGAGCTGCTGTGAGCTTCTCCGATGAGATAAATCCTTCATGTTTACTTTTTTTTTGATTAAGGGAAACCTGCGCGTTGCCCAAACGTCTACCCGACTGGAACACCCACTGACACAACACGAAGTAACCATTGCAATTAATTAGAAATTAACACAAAAAAACCCGTGAAAAATGAATATCCATTAGACCGCGCTGTCCCCGGTTCTGACTTTCAAAATGAGGGTCCACCCGGAAGTAAGACGATGTGACGTCACATGGGAACTATGTATAGTAGTACAAGTACGGTAGTAGTTTATTTTAGTATTCGTACAGGCAAAATAGAGCACATTACACCAGTCTTGGCCTCCCTGCACTGGCTACCGGTTCATCTCTGAATTCAGTTCAAAATTCTCTTGTACAGTATATCTACAAATAGCTGAACAGTCTCGCATCCTCCCGCCCCAATCTCTCTGATTTGCTACACCAGTATGTCCCACCACGTGCTCTGAGGTCAGCGGACCAGTTACTTTTCACAGTTCCAGGAACTCGTCTTAAACGTGGAGGTGACAGGGCCTTCTCTGTAGCAGACCCAAGACTTTGGAACGAGTTACCTCTGTTTGTCAGACAGGCCCCCTCCCTCTCTGTTTTCAAATCCCTTTAAAAGATTCACTACTACTGTATTCTGTTGCTTTCAACACCAGATGATCTGTGTTTGGTCGTTATATTTATTATCTGCAATAGTTTTATATTCAGTTTTGGGTTTTTTTGCACTTCATTTTGTATGTTGCCTATGTGTTCCCTGCTGTTTGTTTGTTTGTTTGTTTGTACAGCACTTTGGTTGGCCTTGTCGCTGTTTTAAGTGCTCTATAAATAAAATGGTATGGTATAAATTAAGGTATTTTAAACCCTTCCCACACGCTTGCAATATTCTAAACAATGTTTCCAAACTCTAAACGCTCTAAAAGAGCACAGAATGTCAATATTTCAGCTCCCTGTCGCCTCTGTTCTCAGCCATCTGCAAGCTCACTTGGCCACACCCACTTCTACACTCTGCACGGAGAACAGCTGGTCAGCTGCAGCAGAAAGTTTATCCTGCAGTGTGAGCTGCACAAAAGTGCAGCAGGTGCTAACTCATTTAAAATAATTTGTTTTCAATAAAAATCCCATGCTGATCATGCAGCTCCTCCATCAATCAGCCAATTGTGTGTCATTTCCACTCTTATTCTGAAAAACTGAAATAGAGTGAGTCTGCGATAAATAAATTGTGAAGTAGCGAGGGACTACTGTATATAAAATATTGTCCTGACAGCTTTTGGGAAAATATAAAGCAAATGATGTGTTCAAGCTGACCAACTGACAATTTAGTGTCTCGGTTGTAGGTCACTTGGACCCATAATGCAGAAAGACACGAGGAGCTCAAAGTGATAACTAAAATACTTTATTCAACAAAAACAAAATGCTGATGAGGCAGCAAAAAACTTCCATGGAAGAGGACGAGGGGGAAGCTACACAAGAAGCACGTACCAAACTGTGGAATGAAAGCCAGTAATGCACTGATGGTGAGTGATGAAACATGGACTAAATATAGCACTGAGGTAGTGAAGGCACCATAACTGCTGACTGGGTACAGGTGAGAATGGGCATGGCAGGCTGACTGAAGAAACTGACTGAGAATGAATGATTGACGGCACAAGGAACACACGGGAGCTGAACAGGAAAATAAAAACTCAAGTAAAAAAATTAAACACAGAAATTATAGAACAAAAAATAAACCTAAACATGAAATAGAAAATGTTATAAATAAAACTAACCAAGGGCACAGAACCTGGCTATCAGTTTCACTGTGAATGTCTAAAGTGGGATAAAGGAAATAATGAAAATATACTGGAGGGAGCTGTGTCAGATGTATGGCTTACAGGGAAGGTAAAATAGGCAATGGTGGAGAAAGTACTTTTTACTCAAACACTGTACTTAAGTAAGAGTAAAAATAAACAAACAAAAATGTGCACTAGTAAAAGTAGAAGTATCACATTAATGTTTTACCTAAGTAAAAGTAAATAAGTACTTGCTTTTAAAAATACTTAAAGTATTAAAGTAAAAGTACTTGCTGAATGTATTACCAAATGCAATGGTGTACATTAAGTGTACCTACCGTATGTATATATTTCTGTAATACGTTAAAAGTGTTGTTCCAGTTTAATGAACAATGCTGCAGATAGTGCATGTTTTTTTTGTGTGACACAGTTCACACTTGGACTTGTGATTCTGTGCGTCAGAATTTCAGGGATGACCTGCAGAGTTAAATGTCATTAAATAAAATAAGAGGAATGATTTTACCATTGAAAGTTTAACGCAAATTAAAACCAATGTGTCATTTTAACTGCAGTAAAAACATTTAAGTAAAAAGTTATCTGTCTGAAAAAAGGAGCATTAATTCTAATAAAGGAATAGGCACTGATAATTTCAACTCCAGTTTGTCATCAACTCTAGTTAAAATACTGTCTAGTCAACCTTGTAATGGGTCAATAGTGAACAATATTTTAACTTCCTGTCACCATTTTCAAAACTTGGACCTGAGTGTTGAGCCATTTGGAAACATCTTGTCTCCTAACATCATGAACTGACACATTTTAATATTGCAGCAATAATTTCTTGTTCAAGTTCAGAAGCATTTGGTTTTCAAAGTTTTTTTAGTTCAGTCTGGCTATTTAGGGAGAGAATCTGTTCTGCTGAACTGAACTGTCTTTCAATAGTCTTTCAATAGTCTTTTAATAAGGCCATGGGTGGTGCATATCTTCTGGCTGACTCTCCACGGTGGAATCCATTGTGGGTGTGTTGGCGATGCTGTGGATGACCCCAGCTCAGTTATGTATATACTAGAACATACATTATTGGCCCAGCTCTTCTTGAAAGTGGGTGTAATGTTACCTGTCCACTTTGCAGTGATTCAGTGGCCAAACTCCCCTCTCACCTTTGGTTACTTTCAAACTAACGAACAAATCAAAAAATCGAAACATGAAAGTAACTCAACGCATTATAGAAATGTAGTGTAGTAGAAAGTACAGATACTTCATGTAAAATGTAGTGGAGTAAAAGTAAGAAGTACCCACATTTAACTCTACTTAAGTAAAGTACAGATACATGATAAATGTACTTAAGTACAGTAACAAAGTACTTGTACTTAGTTACATCCCAATATTGAAAATAGGAAGCATACACATTCTTTATACAATCCAACACATGATCAAATAAGTTATGGTGAATACACAAGACTGTTTCAACAAGGAACGACTCAAGTTTGTTTTACATGAATGAATTAAGAATGATGTTAGGGGACTAAACAGGAAGCTGAGGGGTGTACGTTTAAAAACTTTAACATCTGCAATAAATTCATTGCCAATCTGTTTGTTGGTTTCTCCTTCCTGTCCTCTCAAAACCCTGACCAGTTGAAGCAACAGGCTGCTCGTCCTGAGCCTGCTGGAGGTATATTCCTGTTAAAAGACAGTTTTTCCTTTCCACTGTTGCCTTTGTGCTCGCTCAGGATGGTGATGAAGTGAAGATTCAACACAGTCTGCTGGCTTCGTTAGATAGAGAACTTTTACTAATTGTCTTTTAAATGTATGTGGATGTTTCTGTTCCATGTCCTGAGACAACTTCTGCTGTGACTAGAAATAAACTGAACTGAATTGAAGTAGTGGATACAAATATTCTGTAAATTTTATAGCTGAAAGTAAATAATAACATGTTTTAAAAATGACAGGTAATTTTATGAGACTATTTATGACCTATTAACACAAAGTTTTTTTTAAGTTACTATGTCAAATATTTTTAAGAAACACTATTTATTCCCTTGATAAAAACTGCTGAATATCTAAATAATTACATAAATCACACAGGAAACTGACAGAACCTATCAGCATACTTTTGCCCCTTATGTTGATTTATTTAAGTTTTTTTTTTTCTTTTCAGCTCTCTCATCCTGTTACCCATGCAAACCAAATTATTTCTGTTTACGGTAAAATAAAATAAAATACCCTCACATTCTGCGTATTTATGTACTTGTATGCACAAGAGGGATTTATAAAGCAGCATAAGCTTTCCAAGTCTAAACTTTAAAGACCACTCTGTGCTTTAAAATCCCTTATTTACTTATCTGCTGTTGAAAGTTTTGAGGGGAAATTTCTCAGGAAGTGAGTCCCTAAATTTGCATACTGGTGTTGAAAATTTTTAATTCATCCCAGCATTGCCTCCTGTTTAAGACTTCTTGTGAACATTTGAAGGGCATCTCTAAGCAGAGTGGCAGTTTTTGCATAAAACTCTAACGACCGAGTTGTGACAAAGCTGCTTAGAGCATCACTGCACTGACAGGCTCCCATCAGTCCTCATTAAGTCCAGCCATGTCAAAGTGTCAGCGGGAGTCTCTCACCATACACCAACACCCCTGCCATATGAAAGCAGGTGACAGCAGGAGTTACTGTCACCAAGAAGCGTTGGTAAACTTCTAACCCTTTGACTACCGTTAAGGCTTGAATAAACTTGTTGAACAAATCAAAGTTGGTTTGGCCAATCAATTACACTGCAGGAATCAATCAGTAGATTTTTTAATTTCTCAGATGTTGGAGAGCAACTTCTGTGACACCTTGCACTTGTGCTGCTCTGGGAAAAGGAAAGAGGAGGCATGCGAGTGTGAAAAGAACCTCTCTCCAACCTTTGACCCCTGATCTTGACACTTGACACCAAGGGTGTAAAATGGACGACAGCAGAAGTTTGATGAAGAATGAAAGAAGAGTGGGAAAATGAAGGAAAACAGCAGTTAAGCTGATGCTTGTTAGCTGTGTTGGGAGACACCCCATAGCTCTCTAACACTTGGGTCACAAAGGTCCTGCGTTTTGAGGATAAAAAAAAAATAAAAGTTGTTTCCACAGCCTCACAAGAGGTTTGGTCACAAATTAAAACTGCAGCTGTGTGGATCTGACAAGCAGCAAAAGTAGCAATATTCTCTTTTTAGACACGACTTTGTTGTGTGATCTTAGTTTGACGAATGAATGAGTGAGCGAGCTGTCCTTAAAATGTGCCTTTAAGTTGCTAGTGGAAGTGGCTGTAGCCTGCAACACAGCAACAGAGAAGTGAGAGGAAATAATCTATGACTGTAGTAAAGTTAAAAGTTAATTGAGTAATATTTTTAACAGACTCTGAAATTTGAAAAGCTTTTTCGGAGGTTAAATGTTGAATGGGGGCAGGAATCATTTTGCCTGCTATCCCATTGAGCCCCATTAGCTTTTCATCTACTAAGAGCGAAAACAGACACTGTTTGATTAGTCAGAGTAATCATCCAGCACGTGCTTGCTTGCAGAGAGGCGCAAATGAATTCTGACTCATGGAAACTGCCACATTTGGTTCTTATCACGGTTTATCATTTCTTCTGTTGTATCTGACAGGCCTGTTTAGTTTCAGGAAAATCTGACATGGGTAAGTACTATCATTATTGTTATGATAGAAACTTTTGGCTGTGACACATATGTTGTGTTTTGTGGCTTTAATAATGTTGCATTTTTCTCCATCAATACAAAGTTAATACATTTCAAATGATTTTAATAACTGCATCATACTTTTTGCAAAGGTTCAATATTTTCTGCGTTGAACTTTACATGGTTTAACTTTGCTCTGGCATGGTCATAACTTCAGGCACAAATCTTGACGGATGTTGACCCATTTTTGTCTTAATAGTTCTTGGAATTGATCACAAGCCACCTTCACTTTCCTTTGTCAAATCACATTGAAACGGCCACGAAGCGCCTTAGGTCTGGCTTGAAGTGTTGTGAAAAGGACTTCAATTTGTTGGCTTTTGATTATTACCCTCAAATGTTGAGAAATGACGACAGGATCTTCACGTTGTTAACATCTGGGGAGATTAAAACATCAAAGTTCATGCTCAGTAATCCAGGTAAAAAAAAATCCAACAAAGTCAAGTCAGGTTCTCAGGGCAGTTTCTTTGTGTTGAAACGTTCAGTCTTTCATCCAAAAGACTTCAACAGTCCGAGGAGCCACAACAACTCAGTCCCATAAGTAGCACACTCACATGTGAGCCAACCAGTTTGATGGTGATAAGATGGTTTCTGGAGTCTGCCCTCTCACCAGTCGACGACTCTGAGGCAGACATGGCCAAAGTAGTTCTGATGAAGTCTTTTGGATGAAAGATGAAATGTTTAAACTCAAAGAAACAAGGACAAGACTTTGTTGGAACTGGGGAGTTTCTTGAAGTACTGTATTTAAATGTTAAAATATTTGATCTTTTTTTATCATTTTGGTCTTTTGACTCAGTGCTTTATGATGATGTAACATGCACAGATCACCAGATTTGTTCTTGGAATCTTTTTTTTTTCCTGACAAATGATTTTCCAAGTGTCAAAAACAATAAAATAAAATAATAAAAATAAAATGAAAACAATAAATAACTAAATAAATAAAAAACAGAAGGAAGATTCAGCAGAGAAAATACCTTTGCATCAATCTTCTGTTGTCCATGCCTTGTACTTTCTGCATAGATTCAGTCTGTCCTTGATTTTCTTCTTCTTCTTCAGAAGCATTTTTCTTGTCATAAGATCATGGTCCAAAACCTGTCAGATCACTTAGCTTGCTGCCAATATTAAGCTCTTCGCTGATGGCAAAACAAATCTGTAGCTTCCTCCTGTAGCATGAAGTTGCACTGTTCTAATTATGACCGTCGACCCTTATTCATCTTTCAGACGCCGTGTGCTTTAAAATGACCTCTGACTTCAATAATGTCTGATGTTTTTCTACACATTTCTCATCAGGGACACAGAGTCAGCTACAGTCTGACAAATGTTTATCTTATTCTTCCTCTGTTTCTAAGAAAGAAAAACAAATCATTAATGAAGTTTGTTTTATTTGATTAACACATGGGAACATGAATAATTTTGATTGTTGTTCTCAATCATTATAATTAAATCATGTAAAATATTACAATGTGGATAACATATTTCTCTGTTCTGTTTTTCAGAAAGTGATTATTCTTTCAGAGACACCTGTCATGAGCAGTCTTTGAGCTGAAGCTGTTTTCTTCAGAGGGGAGTCAAAATGTTCCCTAGTTAGTCAAAACATTATCCTCAGAGCTGTTGTTTTGCACAAAGATCCTTTGTGTAAAAAAGCAGTTTGCCTTGGACCCCCAGACTGAGCAGATCATCTCCGGCTCCAAACCAGAAGATGGTTCGTCTGTGGACCACATCTGAGAGGCCACGCCAAGGTCCACTCGTTCAACTCCTGAGTAGATAAAAATGTTGCTCAGTTACAATTGTTAGAAGTAAATAACTGCAGAAGATGAAGCCTTTTTCCACTGCAAGACTCACGTTCTTGGCTTGAAGTCCAAACGTGCAGAAGGTACCGCTGGACGGTGCACCTTCTCATCAGCTGTTGCCCTCAGACCCCTGAAGCTGTCACAGTGATGGTCAGCTGCCTTGGGCAGTTCCCGGCGAGTCCTCCTCATGGTGTCTCTGGTCTGATCCACCAGAGAACCCCAGAAAGACGAGTGACCTGGTGCCTTCAAGCTGACCCGGTAAGGAGCAGAACCTAGTGACATGTTGATGCCTTGGTCTGGTTATGTTATTTTAAGCTGATGCAACTTGGTAAAGCATTTCCTGGCTTGCAGTGATGATAAATGACTTTATCTGATCAGATTAAACAACAACTTTCAACCAAAATCCAAAGTAACTAGCCAAACTTTGTCTAAATTCATGCGTGTATAAAACTGAAGTAATTCCTGCTCAAAGAGTCAACTTTGCCTTAGATAAGAGAATTAAGCCTTGATTGATTTGTTGTTATTGTTTGTTTATTATTGTTGTTGCTTTTAGTTTGATTATTTTTGTAATAAAACTTCCAAGACAACTTTGGTCTCTTCATTCAGATGAATATTCATGTTATGATAGAAAACTCCCTGTAATTTGTTCATTCAACCTTTATTTATATTGGTTAGTCTCATTGGATCACAAAGATTCATTTACAAGAGAGACCTGTTTTAAACACAGAACACAGATGAGGTACAAACAACAACAGATAATCATATAAAAAGCATTTAAAATAAAAATGTAAATAGAAGAAATGAAACAAAAACTAAATAAAAACAGTGACATTATAAATTGATGTAGAAAACTAAAAACAAGAACATGAACATGTCTGTGTTGATTTTTGCTATGAACTTAACAGTTGTTTAAAATCCATTAGAGAGGTCAAGGTTGAGAGCTTCAGATCTTTTTGCAAGGTGTTCCAGGAAACAGGAGCGGAGTAAGAGAAGGCCCTTTTTCCAAGTTCAGTCCGCACTGAGGGTACACTAAGTAATTATGCCCTGAGAGTCCACGCTGTAGCTGCACTCATGGAATGACAAACAGGTGCTGGTTATAAAATTCAAACATCATGAAAAAGTTGATTTATTTCAGTAATTCCATTCAAAAAGTGGAACATGTATATTATATTCATGCATGAATATAATATACAGGTTTCACTTTTTGAATGGAATTACTGAAAGGAGATATTTGAAGGCAACCGGCCAAGAAGTGATTTAAAGATGAAAATGTAAAAGTATGAGTACCGTATTTTCTGGACTATAGGTCGCAGTTTTTTGCCTAATTTGCATGCCCTGCGACTAATAGAGAGGTGAGACTTGTTTATGGATTTTCCCAATATTTTTAGACCCATTTTTGGCTCAGATATGACTGTTTTTCATTTAGGCCAAAAATAGTGCAGTACCACTTTCGGCCGCTAGGGATGCAGTACTACTTTTGTCCGCTAGGGTACACCGACCATTCCCACCTCATGTGTCAGACGAGAGCCTCCTCTGGTTGGGCTCTGACACTTCCAGAGAGTCCACCGACTGTTTCCAGCTCATGTGCCCGAAAAAAGCCTCCTTTGCTCGATCTGACTCTGTCGCTGCCCGGCCTCCTGCTCTGGAGGTAAGAACTACGAAACCACAGGACTGATTTTTACCAAACTTACAGAATGTAATTACTTGGTGGTCATTTACAAACTGTTAGCTGCAGGAGATGTTTAGAGCTAAAAAAAAATGATATTTTAACATGTTGTTTGTTGTTAGCGGTAGCTACCTAAACGGATACTATTTAGATAAATAACTCATGTTCCACAGGGCAGATATTTTTCAAACTTACAGAATGTAATTACTTGGTGGTCATTTACAAACTGTGACCTGTATGAGACATTTGAGCTAAAATTCGATTTCTTTATAATTAATTTTGGTAGCGCACGCGACCGTTTGGAAGAAGTCAAAGTGAAACAATTTAAATCCAGCTGATTTGACCATTACATGAATTTATTAAGGAACGGTTAAACTCAGGAACCATTGTGCTATAATGTCAGCTAAGAAATATATTTTTTGAGCGTTTATTTAGCTAAATTTTAAAGAAATAAAGCCATCCCACCCGCGCGCGTGCACATGGCAAACTTCTTTTTTTTAAATCCAGCTGATTTACATTTATTAAAGAAAAGTTCAGCTAAGACACATCTTTGCTATAATTTTCAGCAAACAAATAATTGTTTTTACCGTGTTAATCTTATAAAGTCCTTCCGTGCTCGCTCACTTCTGTGGCCGCCATTTTCAGGAGGGCAAATGAGACGCCGACGCGTCGCGTAGCGGTGACGCATAATAGATGCAACCTAAATAAAGGTGCGACCCGTTTATGGATTTTTCCAAATTATTGCCAATAATTGGACAAAGCGATCTATATAACGATGCAACTTTTCAGGCGGTAAATACGGTATATGTCTGCGTGAAGTTAATGATGACCAATGAATACAGGGTGCATTGATGGGTATGATAGTTACAGCCAGTTCTGAATCTTAGTGCACCGTGATAGACAGCATCCAACATCTGCAGGGTGCGTGCAGGAACATTCATTTAAGTAATGCACCGTAGTCAGTGGAAGGGAGGAATGTAGCAGTTACACAGTGTTTTCTGGCATTAATAGTTAGACAGAATGCTTTTCTAAAAAAAAGAAATCCAGTTTTACTTTAAATTTATTTACAAAAATTTTGACGTGGGATAAAAGAGAGACGCGAATTGACAAGAATACCCAAATATTTATAGGATTCGACACACTCAATAAGAACACAATTCGAAGATAAAATAGAAGGAAGGATTGCTGGTACCGAATTCCTGTTTGGAAACTACATCCCTTTGGTTTTATCAGCATTTAGCACAAGTTTGTGCTAAATAATAATAATAATAATAATAATAATAATAATAATAATAATAAAAATAATAATAATAATAATAATAATAATAATAATGAATTTAATTTATAACACACTTAAATACATGTATGTCCTCTCTAACTGCATCCATATAGCTTCTTTTAGGTTTTAATCTTGATTTTTTATTTTTTATTTTCCTTGCGGCTGCATGTCTAACATCCTTCTACCAATATACCCTCTGTCCCTCCTCTGGACATGTCCAAAACATGTCAGTCTGGACTCTCTAACTTTATCTCCCTGTGCTGTACCTTTGATGATCCCGTTCCTAATCTTGTCTATCCTTGTCACTCACTAGGAGTATGTCAATATCTTCAGCTCTGTCAATTCCAGTTCTTTCTCCTGTCCTGTTTGTAAATTACCAATACTAATGTCTCCAAAACATGCAACACAGCTGGTCTCACCACTGTCTTGTAAGCTTTCCTTTGACCTTTGCTACCTGTCTTTTGTCACAAATTACCCATGGACCTTTTCTTCACCTACTCTTTCCTTCACCTACTCCATCCTGCTTGGACTCTATTCTTAATTTCTTAACACTCCCATTCTTGGACAGTCGAGACTAGTACTAATTACATGAAATTCTTCAACCGTGTGGTGTCTGCTGCTTGTAAGCTCACTGTTCCACCTGCTTCTCTCTCATTCATACACATGTCTTGCTATGGCTGACTTTCATTCCTCTTCTTTCAAGTGCATACCTCTACCTCTCTAAATAAAATTAAATATTCCATATATTCCCTGTTCTCACATCAGGTCACAATGCTATCTGCAAACGAGTCTATGAGGATTCGTGATTGACATCATCTATTAGTCTGACCATCACCAGAACAAGCAGGAAGGAGTTTAGAGCCAATCCACAATGCAGTCCAACATCCACCTTGAAACCATCTGTCACTCCTAAAGCACATCTCACAACTGACCTGCTGTATTCATATACTGTATGGTCTGTACCAGTCTAACATACTTATTTGCCACTCCAGTGTTCCTCATACAACAACACCTCCTCACTCAGCACTCTGTTATATTCTTTTTCTAAATCCACAAAGACAGAATAGCATTCTTTCTGATCCTCTCTGTACTGTACTTCTCACCAGCATCCTTAAAGCAAAGCTGGCATCTGTGGTGCTCTTTTTGACATGAAAACCTATTGCTGCTCACAATTTGTCACCTCTCATCTAAGTATATCTTCCACAACAAAGGTTGCAAGATGGCGGCTGAGCAGAGAGGACGCTTTTAGTCGGGCTCCTGCCAATACTACCTCCAAAAGAGTATTTTGGAGTATTTTGGAGATCTTGTACTCGCAGTTTTTTGCGCTGGATGTGCAGAGAGGAGTGCTGAAAAAGCTGCGGAAATTGGACTAGAACATGCGATCCAGAATTATGAATCTACAAGCCAACGTGTCCGTGAGTTTTTGCCGAGAGTTAGCCTAGCGTAGCTACAAACCGGGCTAATCAAAGCTAACCGAGCTGGGTCACCGTAACCGGGTGCCGTAGCTGCGGAGCTGCGGGCTTCGTGAACAAATAAACCGGAAAAATACGCTGGTTGTTACGAAGAAACGCGGGCCGGCACGCTGGAGGTGCTTTGTTGCAGCGAAAGAAAACAACAAAGCTGGGAGTGGAGGCTACAGGCTACAAGCTAACGCTAGCCATGTGCTGCTGTTAAAAGCTAATGCGGCAAAACAACACGGAGTTGGGGATTGTTGCTACAGGCTGACGAGAGAGCCGAGAGCCTAAACGCCACCTGGGGCTTTGAGCTGGTCCGTGCGCCGCGATTGGGCCGCGAGCAGTGAACGCCACCTGGGGCTTTGAGCTGGACCACGAGCCGTGAACGCCACCTGGGGCTTTGAGCTGGACCGAGCGCCGCGAGTGAGCCCAGAGCCGTAAACGCCACCTGGGGCTTTGAGCTGGACCAAGCGCCGCGAGTGAGCCGAGAGCCGTGAACGCCACCTGGGGCTTCGAGCTGGGCCGAGCGTCGTGGGTGAGCCAGAGGACCACCGCCTGGGACCAGGCTGGTGTCGGAGCTGCGTCGGGAGCTATTGGAGCTGAAGCTACGTGCTGTGCTAACTGGGCTACATCGGATCTAGTGAGCAAAACCTCTTCGGATAATAGAGCTGATTGCTGCAGGCTGCTGAAACCGTGAGTTCTGTTCTAATAACTGCTGATCTGGGTGCTGCACTGCTAAGTTGTGCACTGCTGGTCCAGAGCCACCATCGTTAGGCCTGTGAGCCTCGTGGAAGGGCCACGTGGTTCAGCAAACAAACCAGAGACCTGCTACCATTAGATTACAAGCTCTGCAAGTATGACGAGAGGTAAAGGACAAAAGTCACCAGTCTCTGCAAATATGAGAAATATAGGACAAAAATCACCAGACCCGGAGGGAAACAACTCAGTAGAAATGCAAGAATTTAAAGAATCACTCAACTTTATGAGTGGACAAATAGAAAACTTAACAAAAAAAATGGATTCCCAGGCCGAACTGGTGAAAGAAATAAAAGAACTGAAAGGACTGATAATTAGCAAAGACAATAAAATTGCTGAACTGGAACAAAAAATAGAGGACTTAGAACAATACACAAAGCAAGACAACGTGGTGATCTCAGGACTTGATATTAGTAAGTGTCAGACAAATGCAAGAAATCTTACCAACGAAGACCAAACTGAGAATGCATCTCAGGAAGAACAAGAGACTCTGGACGAACGTGTAGTTACTTTCTTACAGGAAAGAAACATTAACATAAACTATGGGGACATTTCGTTCTGTCACACCCTGCCCAGTAATTCACCAAGATTCAAACCGTCAGTAGTCGTCAAGTTCTATAGCAGGTATACAAAAAACTATGTTATGCAAAATAGAAGAAATCTGAAGGGAACAGACGTTTACATAAATGAACATCTTACCAAAAAAAATGGAAAAATTGCAAAGGAAGCAAGGTGGTTAAAAAGCAAAAAAAAAATAATACATTCAACATGGACAAGAAATGGATACGTCTTTATCAAAACAAAGGAAGGGTCTCAGCCTAAAATGATAAAAGAGCTGACGGATCTGGATGAATTCAGGAGATGAAAAATTACAAATGGATAAAATATACAGTGAAATGAACAAATACATTAGAACATGACAACATACGAAGACTCAGAACCTAAAATATATAATGTTGAAAATGTGATTGATGCAAATTTTTTCCCTGTAATAAAAGATAGCGAATATTATAATGAAGAGCAGTTTAATGACATCAATATATCAAAAGGAGTTCTCTCTATTATTCACTTTAATAGCAGAAGTATAAATGCAAACATATCCAAAATAACAGATTACTTAAAACAATTAAATAGAACTTTTACAATAATAGCGCTGTCAGAGACATGGCTCAATGATGATAACACAAGTAATATTCACATCGAGGGGTATGAATTATATCATATGAACAGAAATAATAAAAGAGGTGGTGGAGTCGCTCTGTTTGTCAATAATGAAATAAAATGTAAATTAAATAATGAAATGTCAATAACAGTTGATAATATTATGGAAATGATAACAATAGAAATAATAAACAAAAATGATAAAAACATAATAATAAGTTGTGTATATAGATCACCAGGAGCAAATATAGAAATATTCACGGATAAAATCTTGGAGCTAATGGAGAAGAGTTTTAATAAAAATGTTTTTTTGTGTGGAGACTTTAACATTGATATGGGAAATAAAACAGATTCAAATAACATAAGCACATTTATAAACTCAATGTACAGTTTAAATATGTATCCAGTGATATCAAAGCCAACAAGAATTACAACTCATAGTGCCACAATAATTGATAATATTTTCACAAATATAACAAATGGGGACGTGATAAGTGGTATCTTAACGACCGATCTAAGTGATCATTTACCAGTTTTCACAATCTATAAAAATGATCAAAGCATCACAAAAGCAGTCGCAATGAAGAAAAAGATCATAAACACGTCAAAAAAAGTTTTGGAAAAACTGAAAGAGGATCTAGATAAACAAGACTGGAATAATGTGTATGTTGATGATGCGAACAGAGCATATGATGAGTTTATGAATATCCTGGAAGCTCTGTACGAAAAGAATTGTGTGCAAACAAATTACACAAAGAGAAATACGATTGATCAACCATGGATGACAAAAGGGTTGAGAAATGCTTGTAAAAAAAAGAATTATTTGTATTCATGTTTCTTGAAATTGCGAAGTCAGAGCGCTGAAGAAAAATATAAAAAGTATAAAAATAAATTAGTGGGGATTATAAGGAAACATAAGAAAGAATATTATAGTAAATTATTAGATAAAAGTAATGGTGATATGAAAGCAACATGGCGAGTAATGAATAGTGTCCTGAAGAATCATAAAGCAAAAACTGGTATTTCAAAATATTTTGTAAAAGACGACGATGAAATTCATGATGAAAATGAAATTGTAAATGAATTTAATCAATATTTTGTGAATGTTGGATCAAGCCTTGCAGCTAAGATACCAAAAGTAGATAAAAATGTGACCCACTCAATTACAGGTTGTGCAAATAGTATTTTTCTAAATGGAACTAACAAAGAGGAAATAATGAATGTAGTAAAACATCTTACAGACAAGAGATCGAAAGACTGGGTGGACATGGATATGATGTTTGTGAAGGACATAATGAGCCATGTTATTGAGCCGTTCACATACATATGTAACTTATCATTTTCAACAGGAATATTTCCAGATAATATGAAAGTAGCTAAGGTCGTTCCTCTTTTTAAAAATGGTGATAAATGTGTATTCAACAATTATAGACCTATATCCTTATTACCACAGTTTTCAAAAATTCTTGAAAAACTATTTGTAAACAGACTAGACCAATTTATAGATAAACAAAATATTCTAAGCAACAGTCAGTATGGGTTTAGAGCAAAAAACTCTACATCAATGGCTCTCATGGAATTAATGGAACAAATAACTACTGCTGTCGATCAAAAACAATATTGTATCAGTATTTTTGTTGATTTAAAAAAAGCATTCGATACTATTGATCACACCATTCTCCTAGAAAAGCTGAACAAATATGGTATTAGAGGACCAGCATTACAGTGGGTATCTAGCTACTTAAAAGATAGGAAACAATTTGTACAAATAAATGATGTAAGATCTGACCTCTGTAATATCACATGTGGAGTTCCCCAAGGCTCTGTACTTGGACCAAAGCTTTTTATTTTATATGTGAATGACTTGGTAAATGTGTCAGGACTCCTTAAATGTGTACTTTTTGCTGATGATACCACTTTTTTCTGTTTAGGTGAAGATATAGAACAAATGTTGGAATTGATAAAGACAGAATTTGTCAAGATACAAACTTGGTTTAAAATAAATAAATTATCATTAAATCTAGAGAAAACTAATTACATGATATTCGGTAATAAAAAGAAAACTGTTGATGTCCCACTCAAAATTGAGGATGTTGAGATTTGTAGAATGAGTGAGGTGAAGTTTTTGGGTGTTATCATTGATGACAAACTGACATGGAAACAACACATAAATTCTGTAAGAATAAAAATAGCTAAATCGATTGCAGTACTGTACAAAGTCAGAGACCTATTAAATGATAAAGCTCTATATTTGTTGTATACAGGTAGTCCCCGACTTACGAGCGAGTTCCGTTACAACGAGGCGCTCGTAACACGGAAATCTCGTAATTTGGAACGGCCGCCACGTGTCTCGTAAGTCCGGAATTTCGCTCGTAAGTTGGAACGGTTTTGCTAGCGCGACTACAAACACTCGTTTTTCATCGAAAAACTGCTTATGAGTGCATAAAAATGATCGGAAACGTGTGTCCACATGTTTAGCTAACGAACTGTGGTGAAAAAACACAGAAAAACTCAGTATTTTTTGCGTTTTTTCCAAAAATTCGCCAGCTCGTAAGTCCGGAACCTCGTAAGTTAGAGCGCTCGTAAGTCGGGGACTACCTGTAACACAATCATTGTTCCACACTTAATCTATTGTATTGATGTTTGGGGGAATCAGGTCCAAATGCCTTCCCCGTGTTCTTCATTCTCGTAAAAGCTTTCCAAACTTCCTCCTCACAAATGTGGACCACTTCCTGGTCCACATGTTCTATAACCTCTACTCTTTTATCCCTTCCATTCCATAGCTCCTCAAAGTACTCCTTACATCTTCCCATCACACTCTCCTCCCTTGGTAGAACATTACCATTTCTATCTTCAACAAACCTAATCTAGAGCACATTCTTTTCAGCCTGATCCCTCTGTCCCAGCAGTTGATACAAATTCTTCTTCCACTCCTTAGTGTCCATCCTCTTGTACAACTAATTTTATGGCTTCTGTTTTACTTTTGCTACTTCCCTCTTTGCTCTAAAATCATCTCCTTATATTCCTGTTTAGTCTCTTTGGTCTTTTCACTGTGGTGTTTTGCTAGTATAGATACTTTGCATTTCACTTTCTATTTCTCTCCTATGTTTTTTTTCTTCTGTTGTTTGTTGTTTAAGGAAATTCTACCAATGCTGTTCATCATTCTTTAGTTTGTAGCAGGTCGCTTTTGTAAATGAGCCCTCGAGGCTCAACGAGATTTACCTGACTAAATAATGGTTGAATGAATGAAAACTGACAAAGTTCAGCACTGGGCCTATTACTTCTACCTTCAGACATGCAGTATCATCCTATCTGACACACTTTTAATCACTATCACATTCCTCATAAGCTCCTCCTTCAGGACTACCCATATTAATTTTATTTTCCTATCTACACCATGATGAAACAGATTAAACAGAAAAAAATGCAAGATGGCGGCGATGGAATAGGACGCATTGACTTGGGCTCCCGCTGATATCCTCGTTGCCTTTTAATCTGAACGATCTGCTCAACAAAACGTATATATATATATATATATATATATATATATATATATATATATATATATATATATATATATATATATATATATATATATATATATATATATATCGAGTTACGTTAGGGATAGGGACCTACGTGTGTGACTTAGGTCGATGTTGTCGTACCTCGCGGACCAAAAACACCTGCCTGTCGTAGGTCCGCGTTTCTGACATAGGTCGCGGCTATACCGCTAACGGAGCGCCGCACACATATTTAATGGCATGACAATGAACAAGCGGACATCCTGTGCCATAAACATGCACAGAACTGTACAGTAAATGAATACAGTACTGTACAATAAATAAAAAATATAATGTCTTACTTTGAGCTGGTCAAAGCCTGCCTTGGTCTTTTAGCATCAGCTCGGGTGAGAGCTCCCCCAGCTTCCTTACGCTCCACACGCACACACGTGGTCAAAACTGTTTAAAAGAATGACTGTTAGCTTCTTAACTTCATACATTTGGAGCCAGAAAAAAAAAAAACTTACTGAAAGCCGTTTCTCCGCTCCTCCATCCATCCAAAACAACTGCTCGGCGTTAGCTACGGTTAGGC
>JBBPBX010023733.1:7823-40287 GCA_038048925.1 Garcialebias charrua | reverse complement strand
GCTGACATCTGGTGCTCACTTCATGTATGTGAAACCTCTCCTGAAAAAAAAAGCAACACGGACAAAAGAAACATTGCTGTTTGTTGTTTATCACTCAAAATAACTTCTTCTTCACGAACTGAAGCCAAATCGCTAAAATCTAAAGTTTTAAATGGCTAAATTCGACGGATGCGTTTGTATCTTTCTCCATTGTATTAAATGTGCCGTTGGAGCAGAGATCTGTATCTGACGTCACAATCACGTGACCGGAAAAACCCGAATTTACCGTGTAAAAAAACGGCGCTAATTTTAAACTATTTTGGAGAGGAATTTTCATTAATTTCACATTGTTTTAGCAAAAACGATCAGAGGTCAATCTTAATATATATATATATATGTTGTGCCATTTTATGGAAAGTTAAAAGATGATGTCAGCGGAGCTTTAAGGAAATCGACAAAGAAGAATTAATGAATGTGGTTAAAACTTTTTCAGACAAGAGATCCAAAGACTGGGTTGATATGGACATGAAGCTTGTGAAGAATATCATGAGTCATATCGTTAAGCCATTTACATATATATGTAACTTATCATTTTCGACAGGAACATTTCCAGAAAATATGAAAACTGCTAAAATAGTACCTCTCTTTAAAGATGGTGATAAAGGTATATTCAACAACTATAGACCAATATCCCTATTGCCACAGTTTTCGAAGATTTTAGAAAAATTATTTGTGCTAAGATTAGATGAATTCATTGAAAAACAAAATATCTTGAGTGAGAGTCAATATGGATTCAGAAAACAAAACTCTACGTCAATGGCTATCATGGAATTTATGGAACACATAACTACGGCTATTGACCAAAAGCAAAATTGTTTAAGTGTTTTTGTTGATTTAAAGAAAGCTTTCGATACTATCGATCATGATATTCTCATTGACAAATTGAGTAAATACGGTATCAGAGGACTAGCATTGCAGTGGGTATCCAGTTATTTGAAAAATAGAAAACAATTTGTGCAGATAAATGATGTAAGATCCGACCTCTGCAATATTACCTGTGGAGTCCCTCAGGGTTCTGTACTTGGCCCAAAACTGTTTATTCTATATGTAAATGACTTGGTAAAAGTGTCAGGACTCCTTAGGTGTATATTGTTTGCTGATGATACCACATTCTTTTGTTTTGGTAAAGATATTGAACAGTTATTTGAGTTGATGACGACAGAATTTGTTAAAATTCAAAATTGGTTTAAACTAAATAAATTATCGTTGAATTTAGATAAAACCCAGTATATGATATTCAGTAAAAAAAAAGAAAACTGTTAATGTTCCATTTATGATTGATAGTGCTGAAATCTGTCGTGTCAATGATGTGAAGTTTTTGGGCGTTATTATTGATGATAAATTGACGTGGAAGAATCACATAAATTCTGTTAGGACAAAGATGGCTAAGTCCATTGCTGTATTATACAGAGTCAGGGACTTGTTGAATGACAGAGCCCTGTATTTGTTGTATAATACAATTATTGTTCCACATTTGATTTACTGCATTGTTGTTTGGGGGAAAGCTTGTAAAACATTTACAGAGCCTATTTTTTTGCTACAAAAAAGAGCTGTTAGAATAATTACAGGAAAACATTATTGTCACCCTTCTAACACCTTATTTGATCAACTGAAATTGTTGAAGTTCCAGGACTTGGTGGATTATAATATTTTGTTAGTTATGTATAGAGCTCATAAAAATCAACTGCCTGTAAATATCCAAATGCATTTTGTTAAACGGCGAAGCTGTTATAATCTTAAGGGAATAGAAGTATTTATTAAACCACAATACAGGACCAGTTTAAAGGGTCGGTCAACCTCAATTCAAGGAATTGGCTTATGGAATGTCTTGGAGACTGAAGTCAAAAATGCAGCAACAATGATTACATTTAAGAAAATGATAAAAAGTGGACTATTGCAAAGATATAAATGAAATACAGTTGTGTATGTTGCTTTGTAGTTCGATATTTTTTTGGCAAATTGTTTCTTGTTTTTTATTGGTTAAAGTTGATTGTTGTTTGATTTGATGGATTGTAAGAGGGGGCAGTTAAAATAAGATTTTTTCTTCTTACTGCCACCCTTCATTTTATTTATGTGTTGTATATTTATTTGATGTGAAATGTTGTATTATTTTTTTTATATATATATATATATATATATATAAAATGAATAAACTAAACTAAACTAAGATAAGTGTTTGTAAATAAAGTTCTGTGCATGTTTATGGCCCAGTATGTCCGCTTGTTCAGTCTCATGCCGATAAATGTGTGTGCGGCGCTCCATTAGCGTTATTTCCGCGACTTACGAACGAAATCAGGACCTACGAACGAGACGTTATTTTCACCCCCGAGCTACGGCAGAATCGAGCTGCGAACGGTCCTTAGGTCCGGAACTCGTTCTTAAGTCGGGGGTTCCCTGTAGCTTTTTCTATCTGGACAGGCTCCTTTCCCTTATTTTTACATTATAAGATTCATGAATGTGGTGCCGTTTAAAAAGGCAGAGAAGCCCCAAACAGATAATTTTAACAGCTATTAAATATTAATCTAATGTCCAAATATCCTGCACTTTGTCTTGCCTTGTTAACATTAAGTAGAAAGAAATGGGACAATTATATTTGGTCTAACATATTTTTTAAAGACAGCTAAGAATCTGTCCAGTTCTCCTGAGAGGGATTTAATGATCTGACAAGACATTTTAGAGGGAACTGTTTGAGGCGAAACAGGAGAGATTAAAACATTAACAGACAAATGGAAAAAAAAAATCCCAGTACAGTAGTAGCAAAAGAACAAAAGTTTGACAACTTAAGGACCGAATAGCCTCAAAGCTAAAGAGAATACATTTACAGTATAGTATATTTTTATAATTGTATCAAGTATATTTAGCACCTGCATGGCCTCTTCTACAAAACCTGAAGGATTCTCCCTCCCCACCCCAATTACCACCATCAGACATCTGCAACATCTCTGCAAAGAGCCCAGGTCTAAATGAAGATTCATACAAAGGCTGTTCAAATGTGAGTCCTGTTGAACGTAAGCTCTTCAGCTTTCTACCAAAACTCAGTCAGATTCATAGGTTAAGTAAGTGTTCTGATCTTACCAGGAAATTATCCTGAGATGTTGTAATCCGCTGACACATACGGTAGTTTTAACCTTAAAGAAATCATATTTGTTGTGAAGGTAGAGCTTAACATGTTGATGACAGTATGTTTTTCTTTCTCTCGCTGAGCAATGACCTTGACAGCTGACAGCGGTGCATTATTGCTGCGCAGCTTGTTGACATTCAACAGGCAGCAGCAAGGGCCCCACATGCTCCGTCAGACAACAAGCACAGACAGGAGCTTCATACCGCAGTAAAACAATAACTCAGCTCATCAAACCACCCTTCTTTCTCTCCATTCTAAAGGTGAAAAGAATGTGTCTTCTATTGAGCTAAAATAATAAACTGAATAAGCACAGGTAAGTAGAATACATCTTTATAACAACACAATTCTACAGCTTTCACAACACCAGCGTGCCCCTGTCCGTCGCTCTTCAAGGTAGACGTGGTTACAGCCTTAAAAGACGAATCCTTTGTATAAACACTCGTGCTTGTAAAACTGAAAGACTTCTACCAATTATGGACTTTTCAATTTCAGTGCATGATGAGGAGCTCAAATAGCTTTCAAGCTGAGGTTTTCTGTAAGAATGTATGTACACCCACCCCTGAAGGAAAGGGGATTGCTGGAGTACATTTCAATGCACAACCAGTTTACGGCTCAGGCTCATACCACATCTTCTCTTCCCTCAGAGTTCACCTTATCTTATTGCAAAAACGCAAAGTCGGTAAACTGAAATACAATTTCCACAAGATCCAATACAGTACATTTTAATTTTGTTCTTTTTCTTCAAACTTTAGCTCAAATTTAGGGAGGAAACTCAAGGTCTAACATTATCACAGGAATTAAGATGCGTTTTTGACAACATATTTATTTTTCACAACAACTTGGTGCATGAACTGTTAAGTAGACAGAAATATTTTTAAGTACCTCGGTAAAAAATTCATGAAATTAAGTTTTTTACATATCAAAAGGTACTGTATAGTATTTTCCTTTATCATTTATCATCATCACCATTTATCATTTAATCAAATCTAAATAGAGCACTAGTAATTTGTGTTGTGGTTTTACACTGCAGTGATTTAAAACCATGCAATTTCTGTGTACAAGCAGCAGCAGGCCAGTCATTCTAGTTTGCTGTGAATATACTTTCACCTTTCAGTTAGTATGCAGTATGGTGGACAATGGAAATATGTTAAATACAATCCTTTTGTTTCTTTCCTTACTAATTCATTGTCTTTCTGCAGTGATTCAGAGAGATTAATTATAATGCAGGCTGTCAACTACACGGCCCCATTGAACATCGTGTTCCTCTTCACTAGTTTTTCTGCCTCTTCCAGAGATCAATGACTTTATGCAGTAAGAGGCCCAACGTTTCCCCAACCTGAGATGTGCCACTCCAAGGTTTCAACTCACTGCTTTTCTCCTCCATGCTTCATCAGCTAAGCCTGAAAAGAACTTGAACATATTCATCCTGGCAGAATACTTTGTATTTTAATTAAAAATCCTAAAGTAAGAAGCTTGCTCGCAAAGACAACACCACTCAAATCTGTTGCCGTGTGTGAACTTGAAATTGTTGCTCTGCATCACAAAGTCCTTGGGCAGGTAGAGACTGGTTCAACACATGCCATTCATGTAAAATTTCCATCCAGCATTATAATAAAGTAACACTCAACAGAAGGAAATATGGCAGCAGAAAAAAACTGTGGCTTAAAAGAAATGGGGTTAATGTCAAAAAGTGTTTAAATAAATTAGGTACTTATTAACAAATACAAACAAATTTTTAAGCAATAGTTTAGATCTTTAAATGTACGATCACAAATACTTATTGTCCTATCTAAAATAGATCTGAACGGCCTCAGTACAGTATAGGAAAACAGAAAGCGCTTTTAACCAAAGTGACTAGGACTCCGTCTATCGCAACTCTCAGTTCTGCTGTGTTCAGTGTGGACGAGCTAACTGATCTTTTGGGTTCTACATGTACAAATATTCTGAACTCTGTTGCTACATGTACAAATATTCTGAACTCTGTTATTCCACTAAAGCTTAAACAGACAAAGTCTCCATCTCAGCCATGGTTAAACGAAACCACCAGCACTGAGACGTCAGTGCAGACGGGTGGAGAGAAAATGAGGACAGGACAGACTGCAAGTTTCACTGGATATTTTCAAAGACAGCATAATAAATTATCAGAGAGCTGTTAAAGCTAAGACTAAGACTGCTTTTTATCTAATGTGGTTTTAAACAACAGTCACAGACCTCAGATCCTTTTTAATGTTCTGTTGTGAATCATTGTGATGCTAATCATATTGCTGATGAATCCCTTGCACTGTGTGAACAGTTTTTATTGAGAATCTGCTGAGACCTTCAGCAACCTTACTTCCTCCATCCTCAGCTATCTTTGAACAGACTTCTGGTGTTTTAAAAAGGACATTGTGCATCACACGCAGCCGTCTAATTCACCTTTAAACAGTGTTTTCCTCTCGTCTGTTTAAGGACGTTTTTCACATGCATGGTGTTATCAGTTGTTATCCTGATTAACTTGTCCCTCGTCAAAATGTGTCCCAGCTACTTTTCAACAAGTTGTGGTGTAGTCACTCATCTAAAAAGAAAAACCTTGACCCAACAGTGCTCTTAAACTTTAGACCTATTTCTAAACTGCCTTTTCTGCAGAAAAATTTGAGCAAGTTGTTTTAAATCAACTTAAGATACTTTTTTTCTTCCAACAACATTGTTGAAAAAGTCCAAAGTTTTAAATCAGGCCATGGCACAGGGATAACTCTTTTAAGCATTTTTAATGATCTCCTTTTAACTGTTGATTCAGGAAGTTCTACCGTTTTAGACCTTTCTGCTGCCTTTGATACTGTGGACCAGAACATCTTGTTGTCACAGCTCGAGGAGGTGGTTAGGATCAAAACCACAGTTTTATCCTGGTTTAGATCCTACCTGACCGATACAAGTTTTTCTGTTCATTTGGGAGAATGTTCTTTGTCTGCAGCTCCTCTGACTTGTGGTGTCCCTCAAGGGTCTATTTTAGGTCCACTGCTTTTTAAGCTTTACATGTTGCTTTAGGGGTCCATTTTTAAAATTTATTTTCAATTAACTAGGTTAAGTCAGGCCCTCTGGACTGATTCTTCTCAACAAAGAAGAATATGTCCAGAGGACCTGACTTAACCTTGTTAGATTTTTCTACCTGGATTATTGAGAATGCATTAGGACATTTATTTGCTTTGCTGTTGATATACAGCAGTATCTGCCCATTAAGTTAGACAGGGTCTCTCCACTGGAGCCGCTCTTGAACAGACCAAACGATACTAAAGACTGGTTTAAACTAAATTTCTTGAATCTAAATGAAAATAAAACTGAAATCATCACCTTAAATGTAATGCACTTGACACTTTTGGATGCTTGGCTTCATACAGCCAATCCACTGTCAGGAATCAGCAGGTTATTTATGATAGTATTTTAAACTAGACAAACAGATACATGCAGTTGTGAAGTCCTATTTCCTCCAACTAAGACTCATTGCTAAGGAGAAGTCATATCACCTTTTCAAAGACCTTGAAAAGGTGATTCACACTTTTATTATCTCTTGTTTGGATTATTGTAATGCTTTGTATGTTGTTTTGTACTGTATAAAATTTGTTTGCTGATTATTTTTGTTGTAGTTGTGTGTTATATTGTTAACTTTCTTGTGTTTCTAGTGACACAAAATGTATTTGCTTGTTCTTATTGTCTTACTGTTTTCATTTTAATTTGACTAAATTGTAAAGCACTTTGGTCAATTTTAGTTGTTTTTATGTGTTATATAAATAAACTAACACCGACATTATGGTCAAGAAGGCCAAAACCAATGACAATAGTACAAACAGCAACACATCCACTCTAATAACTACAGCCAATTTAAAACAGCTAACAACTTGCTAGCATGCATATATTTAGACTGTGACAAGAAAAAGGAGCACACACACAAAATCCAAATACCTGTACAGTAGAATAATAATTTAGAGAACTGGATTCTGAGCAACTTGATGAACTCAAGATGAAATTTAATCAAATCGTCAGAAATCATTAAATATCTCTGCAAAAACATGTGGTTTTAACTGTTTCTACAAAAAAAAATCTTCCATATAGCTCAAGGAAAAGTCACTGCGCTAATACAGTTCTTACCAGGGCCTTTCTCCAGGAAGATAACCTTGGACTCTGGGAAAAAGTTGGAACCAGTGATGGCCATCTCTTCCCCCCCACTGACCAGACAGCTTGTTAGGCTGGATTTGTCAACCTGGGGCAGCTCTTGAGCTGAACGCTGGGCTGATAAACACAGAAAGGTAAACAATTTGTTTGACATACAGTATAATGTAACACAACTCTTTGCTTTGTCGTAAGGTGCAACAAAGCAAAGTATTTAATTATTTGTGGCGCACTGCATGTACATAAGGTGTAAATTTGTTTATCTTTTCTAACTTTTAGATTAAAAACTGAAAAAACTAAAAACAGTATTTAATAGAATCATATCTAAAAAGCAAATTAACATTTTTATTATCTCTGACAGATTGTAGATTTGCTTAATAAGACATGCAAGTATAAATGATTGTTTGGGTCTGTCATAAATGTCCCCCCCTCTTCACAGCTTTCTGAAAGATAATGGCACTCACAACACTCTACAGGAATGGAGGCAGCCTGCAGCGACAGCACCTTCCCGTTGGGTTGAGGGATGTGCACTCGGAACACCACACGGACCCGAGTGTTTTTTCTTCCTATATCAGTCTCCCCCTTCCGCAGCTCAATGTCTGAGTTCCGCAGTTTAAGTATGCCTGCACAGTCAATGCTGCAAGGTAAAGGGAAAATAGTTGGTCCCGTAGAACACTGTCAGGAAGTAAACATGGTGGACATATTAACTATTGTTGTAAAAGCCAAGGAGTGATGAAACAACCCACAATCTCAGCAGGGGATTGACTATGAGAACCAGTGTTGTAATGTTAAATCACAAACTAAAGATGCATGTTAATATGATTTATTAGTCATAAATGGGAGTAAAAATCCCTACGAAGTCAGTTCCTATAAATTCCAGAGTAAATGAAACCAGATTAAAAAAACAATTATTTGACTGTTATAAGTCATAAATAGAATAGTAAAATTTGGTGCCCTTGCTGTTCATTTGAATTTTAAAAAGTCTCTAAATATAATTTTGAACATATTGCACCCATTTATAATTGAAAACGTGGTAAATTTGTTCTTAGTGTGGCTACCATCATGGTGGTAAGCTCGTAATGTCTTCATGAATAATGTGCACTTTATAGGGTTTCTGGTATGACACCTACCATGCTGACATGTTGTTTTCAGGAAGCAGAGGAATTTCGAGAACTTTGGTGCTGGAAAGTATGATTTCTTGGCTAGCCGTGGCTACAGTTTTTCCAGTGATTCGGTGCACCTGGTAGAAGGCGTGTGGCCTCAAGTAACGGTCATCTGCTGTTCCAATGAACATCTGCAGGTTGACGGGTTTCTCACTATAGCCAATAAGCTGAAAAATGACAGTCAGAAAAAGAAAAACAAACACCAAAAAAGAAACATGTGAGTCTTTGGATTCCAGATGATGAAAGGTGTGAACAAAAATATACTCTATTCATTTCAATGCATGAGAAAGGCTTTCTCATATTAAAAAAAGACAAGTTTCAGGGCGTTGTGATGTTCTTGGAAATTCATCTGGCACTTTGGCCTCCTACTAGACTGACACTAGTGTTTAACTGTTAAATTTCCAATTAAAAAAGAAACTCTATGGAGATTTTGTCAAGGGAAACCATGTTCAACCTAATTGTCTCAGAAACTTTTTTGTTATTCCAGTTTAACAGAAAATATTTGGCTTGTTCTTGAATATATACTGAAAGCATAATGCTAAATGCATTCAGTGACAGATCAAAAAGAAAAGGACATTTTATAGTATTTGTCAGTAGCATTTTTTATTCCAACAATACACGTGTGCCAAAATGGTTGGCAATGAGCGCCAAACTGTCGTTCCTGAGCGCTGGCACATTGGTCTCTACTCAGAGGAAAGAAACTTTGATGAAGGAAAATGTTTGCATGTTGGGTAAAGACAAGGATAAAATGGAAAGGAAAGCAGGGCTTTTCCTCTTCAGAGGGACAGAACAAACACCAGACCACACAATCCCACCACTGTTGAAATGTTGTACTTGGCAGACTCCGTGACGGCGGGATGGCATCCCCCCACATTCACACAACCACCATACAGCTCTCAAACGGCCGCACCCCCAGTTTAGATGGAGGACAGCTTACTGAGGACAACAGAGAAGAACGGGGCCTTTCATTGCTGCTTCACCATCATGACTGTAAGCTTCAACCTCTCTACAGGCGCTGTTCCCCTGCAGGTTTCTGTCCCATGTTCTTGTGTCAGTGTTTATAACAAATGCTTGGTGCATAAAGACAGAAAGGTGGCAAGCTTAAAATTCACCATTTACTGTTTCAAAATACAACATCTCAAGTTCTTACGAGAAGCGTGCGCTGAATTTTGAAATTCTCTTTAGATTTTCTCACGTTTTGCTTCCGAGACATCCCCCTGTGATGAAAGAATTAAGGTAAAAAGGTTAAACCAAGATGTTAAAAGTGGAGTTATGTGAATAATTCAATTATCTGAGATCCAATCAGTCAAGTATTCTATTACAATTTTAAATGGTGAGGCTTCTTTTTCTTTGTTGAATGTAATGCATTTGGTGACACAGCGGTGTGCAGTTTGCACAGAAAAAAAAAGCCTTAGTATAATTTCTGAAAGAAATATTGAAAATAAAAAGGTACATGTAAAATGCTAATATTTAACACCCCCACCCCATGAAAAATAAATAAAATAAATAAAAGGATTTCTGGACCAAATTTACCTGCCACCCCCTGCAACAGTTTCTCCTAAAAATAAAAAATGTTGCTTTTTAACAAACAAACTTTAAAATTGAACTAAACTAGATTGAACTGGACAATACAAAACAGGATCTTAATTTTAATTTGACTGTACAAAACTTACTTTGAATTACTGTATATATATTTTTTTCCTACTTAGCACACAGATGACTTTAGCTGTGAATTAACAAAATAAACAAATTTATTTGAATTTTAAAAAATATGCAAACTTTTGATTTGGACAAATACACTGTTACATTGTAGCATCTTGTTGTGAAACTTGGATTACACAGATGAACAAGTCTTTGCTTCTTGCAGCAAAGATTTGCTACATTGAGGTATGTTGACACTCCTTTTACCGCATCCTCTGAATCCATTTTATTACAGCTCATTGATGGATTTATTAGAGAGCATGACTGAATAAACCAAAAATTCACATAACTTTTGGGCATGTTTATGTGTCAGTTGACGTGAATAAGTGCAGAGCGAAGTACAAGAGTGAACTACATCTAAATTCTTCTCAAGCAAAAACGCACACAAACACCATTGCAACACACATCTCTAAATTAAAATATATGAACTTCAGCAATTTCTCATTTGCTGAGATTATGGGTTTTGCTTACAGTTAATAAAAATACAGCTAAATGCATTTTTATTAAAAATTTTAATTACAACCAAAAAGGGAAGTATAGTGCCGCAGTTGGTAGAGCTGCGGCCTCTCAGTGAGCAGGTCGCCCTGGTTCAAATCCTGGCCAGGGGCCCTTTCTATTTGGAGTTTGCATGTTCTCTCCGTGCATGCGTGGGTTTTCTACGGGTTCTCCGGTTTCCTCCCACAGACCAAAAACATGCATGTTAGGCTGATTGGTAACTCTAAATCGTCCCTAGATGTGAGTGAGAGAGTTAATGTTTGTTTGTCTCGTTTGTCTCTGTGTCCCTGTGATGGACTGGAGACTATCCAGGGTGTTCCCCGCCTCTCGCACAGTGATAGCTGGACAAGGGCACTAGCAACCCCCACGACCCAAGAAGACAGAAATGGGTAAAAGATGGATAGATGAATTAAAACCAAAAAAGTCCAGTTACCTTCTTTTGAACATACTAGGATTACTGTACCTTGAATGACCGATACCTACACCAACATAACAAACCAAGATCCATGTCAAATTGGGTACAACACAGTAAACATTGAATTGAATGTATGTGCATGAAACATATTCAAAATGAAGTTGTACTAAAAAACAGTATGAGACCTATGAAAAAATAATCATTGGAAAATCCAGTAAGATCTTAAGAACCAAATAAAAGTAACATGTTGCTAACATGTCTAACAATATACTGTACCAGGTAATTATTAAGCATCTGGCCAGAATACATTCCTATTACACTTTTTTTTTCCAAACCAAGTCACAAACTAGTAACCTTTGTGGGATCCATTTCCAGATCCATGCGTTTTCCAGACAGGATAACAACTGAAGGAACGTATCCAGTAGAATGGATAGACAATATACTGTAACAACAAAGAAAAAACTTCAGAGAAATAAAATAAAATAAATAAATCTAATTGTTTACATTTACGTTTATTGTTAGTGTTTCTTTTGATTCTTTTTTAATGCAGTAGTAATTTAATTAAATTTTTTCCATTTGAACTACCATTAGAGCTAAACATGTTTTAGGGGTTTCATCAGAGCAGGATTTCTGGTACTGCCCATGATGAAATCTCCCCCCACCGCCCCCAAAAAAACCCACTTATAATAAAAGGTTTTACAAAATAGATGTATTGGTTCAAATACTGATCAGTGTCATTTGGAAGCAAGTGTCAGCCAATAGCAAGTTTTGACGTCATTATCTTGTCTACTTCTATATGACACATGTAAATAACACTTTGCAAGTACCTTCAAGTCATGTTTGTTACCCTTCTGCAATGCAGTACAAAAAGCAATTGTTCCATCTGTTCTGCAAGTTTTATTGACATACAGTACTTGTAATTTTTTAAAAAGAGCCACAGAATTACAAATAAATAAACAAACCTGATCTGAAGTTATAAGAAAAAGTCATATAAAAATTAATGCCAAGTCCTGATATCTGTTTACAAGTTGTTCAAGGTTTACATTTACAACTTGTCAGTCCTATACTTTAGGCTGTCACCAGTAAATAAAATGTCTCTTGCTCCTTCATCACTGGCATTTCTCTGAGGGATCTTATACACAGAAAGAATTTGTTGTGGGGCCAAAGGGTTGACAACAATGTACAGTACTCAGCAGCAGCCCAAAAACCCTTTCTAATTAAAATGATCAACTTGGAAAACTTACAGTAATTATTGTTCCACTGTGGCAGATAATCAAACAGAACTTTCTATACATCAGAGTTGGTTCAGTGTGTCAGTCTCAATCAACAGTCCTATGAAATACAAGTGTTTTCTGATCACTGTTTCCTTAATCCAGTTTAATTAAAGTATCTGAATGGGAGTTGGTGGGAAATTGTCAACAGTTCAAGCCAGGAAACATAGGTCACACAATCTTTTTGCAAATATCAAGAAATTTTCAAAGACCTCAGCTTTCCACATTAGTGTACATGTATTTGCTTTTCTAAGCCAATCACCTTTTTAACTTGCATAATTCATCAGAATCATGCATTACACTTAATATAAATAAATCCTTATCATTTTTCTAGTAGTATGGTTTAACTACACTACAGGGCACATATCTACATCTTCATTTCAAATAATGGGTAAAGCTCTACTTGCAAATAGCAGACAATGTAAACAAGCACACATGATCCAATCACTGTAAGCTTCTCTGCGTGTATGTACACAACATACACATCCTTGAGTTTTTCCACATTTCTGAGTTACCTCTCCACCACCTAAATCTAAGGTTGAGTGTGAAATACCACAGGAGGGTGATCAATGCACTTTTTACCCCTCAACTGTCTGCCTTCCAGAAAGCCTCAAGCCTGACTGGTAAGTAAACAAGTCAGGCCTGATAGAATCTGTTCTTATTCCACGGTGACATTAAAAATCGTCACAAGACCCCAGACCCATGCTCACTGAGGCATGTAACTAACTTCTGACTTCCAGCATCTGATTGTGGATCAAGTTTAGGATAAACCCTTTCCCTTAAAATAAAACTGCTGGATATGGTTACATACTCATCTTCCACTAAATAAAGTCCCCATTTATTTTTGGCCTTCATCTGTTCCACTGAGCCAGTAATAAGGCTAGCAAGCTGAGGGGAAAACATGTCCCCACATTGCATACATGCATAAATGGCTTGCAGGCAAAGCCACGTTAAATATCTACATTTTTGCTTAGAATGCAAAAAAATTAAGAAACAGCCATTTAGGTCCATTTTACATCATTACTGATCAATTAATTTTGAAATATCTAAGAGGTACAGATAGCACCACCTGCTCTCTGCAGCAAAATCCTACCTATTTTCAACCTGACATTTATCATGCGTTTTTCTTTTTCCCAGTGTATCATCTTATTGCTATATTTTCTTCTTCTAGCCAAGCTTCTTTCCTCGTTCCTTTCCTTCCAACTTGTTTCCCTTTGACACTCTCTGCTCTCTGTCCCTGTCCTAGCCCTAGCCTCTCACCTTGCTCAGCTCCAGCCCTCTGCCGTAACATGACACTTTCTCACAGCGAGCGCCTGACTCTGCTAAGTTGTTTCCCTGTGTTGCTCCCCTGTTGCCATGGTGAGACTCCCTGTGTGTATGCAAGTGTGTATGTGTGTGTCAGAAGCTTATAGACCTGCTTCAGTGTAAACTACAGTCCTAAAGCTTGCGGGTGCTAGTACAGAAAACTGGATTTAAGCCTACATGAAACTGTGCTTCTTGAATATGTGATGTGTGAGAGACAGAAAGAAGGTATCTCTGCACGTGTGTGTGTGTGTAACAGTCTGGTTAACAAGTGTGTGCAACAGATGTAGAAACAGGAAAAATGGTGGTCAAGGTCACGCGAGGTCCCATTTTATCTTGCAGTGGTTTCCCTGGTGTGGCACTGTGGCACATATGGACAGAAACACACGCTTGCTGTTTTCCCAGCACACGAGCGAGGGCAGTGAGAGCCAGAGGGCTGGTTGACTGTTTGTTTAAACAAGGTTAATACATGTGCACGCGTGACGCTCATGCACAAACTGACACATGCACACACAGAAGGGTTTACTGTATACAGCATGAGGACTGTATATGGCCTTGTTGTACTAGTCCACACTCAATTCCTTTTATTCCCATTCTATCCTCCCTCCCTTTTACACACCTCTATCTCCCTCTCCTCTTCTCAACAACAGTTTTTTCTGTCTGCTAAGCCTGATTAACACAAATGAGAGTCAAGCCTCTAACATGTTGACATCAAATAGAGCCCTGGGGCAAAGCAACATTAGCTCCAGCCAGTTCACACAGCGTGAACTGCACAGCTCTGCAATGTTATTTGCATTCCCCTCACCACTTTTAACCAGTATAGGGAATCTGAGAGTAAAACAAGATCAAGATATTAAATAAAGGTGTGGGAGGTAAGAAAGAATCAGAATAAGTTTGAAGGTAGAATACAGAGAAAGAGAAGCAGAAAGGAAATGGTTTAGTGCTGCTGAAAGTGAGAAATTGAATGACATGCTGGAATGGACAGCAATGAGGTCATGGTTGTGCATATACAGTACACTCTAAAATCAAAATCATACAATGCATCCACGCTGGTGGACATGAGGTTGTGGTGGAAAGGAACTGTTGTTTTAGCTTTCAAAAATTTCTAACTATACGCCATAGCTTAATTTTGTTTTATTAACCGCAGCAACAGGTTGACACACTTGCAAAACATTTTCCCTAACTTAATATGTAAAAAAAAAAGTGCTTATGTGCACTTGTTTTACCTTCATACTATGTAGTAAATTTGTAAATTTGTAAGCAAGTGCATTATTGTCTTTGCTATGTCTGTCTGCCTGTTTCTGTTGGATATGACTGTCTCTATTTGTAGACAAATTTGTAATACCAGAGGGGCTCCTTATATTTGTGTGGGCACAGCAGCACTCAAATAAGCTGGTTAAATATGCCCAAGGATACCTCAGCCTTCAGCCAGAGAGGCTTTGGACTTATATGTCTCCTAGCAACAGGTGTGCCAATTAAGACCTGCAGCTAGATCCAAAGAAATGGCTAAAACAGCCAGTCACAGAGGTAGTCACTGTAATTATAAAGTTGAAAATGCTGGGAATGAAACAGTTTTAACTACAGTTCTAAACAATCCAAGCTAAATGCAAAGTCCTGAGTCTTAAAACAGCACCAGAGGAGCTGGTAAACAAAGACGTGTGCCCATGGTAACTCACTACAGTACTTTGCTTTTTAACTCTGCTCTGGAACTCAGACAATTTTATTTTTCTGTTGACTAAGCAGCTCAGTGGTGCACTGATCTGGCCTGGTCAAAAAAGGAAGTCATCACTATGTCCAGATGGCAGCTATGGCATCATTATGTGACATCACACCACCCGAGTCTAAACTCAAGGAGTGCAAAAATTCTCAAAGAGCAGAAGATGCTGATTCTGCAAAAAGAGCATGTGAGTGAATCCCAAAGAAACAAAAAAAAACAAGTAAAACCCTACAAGTAAAGTTTACTTTAAATGTGAATTAGGTAATTTTTTTGACCCAACTTTATATTTAGCTTTCGCTGAAGTGCTGTTGTGATCTTTTTTGGAAATAGTAAAATCAGCAGCTCATTGTTTATTGATAGTGTTTTTTTACTTCTACATTAAAATACAGTGTTGCTTATACTAAAATGGTTAACAACATTAGGGGAGGTGATGAAATTTTGGTTTAATCCACAAAACATCAAATAAAAACTGAAAAGTTGAATACATGAGCAGTGCTTAAGTTAGTAATGCATACATTTAAATAAAATGCATTAGAATGAAAATTATTTTAAAAAATAGTTTCTTTGACTTGGCACTCAACACACTTTGGTTCATATACCGGTACACAAACTTACTCACCCACACATTTTGGTTGCGTGCACAAAGCTCTGCAAACCACTGCTGATCAGAACCAAATGCTATGTGTGCTTCTCTCTTGAACGCGCTACCTACTCTGTTTGTGACAAATTATTTCTGTTTGTACCGTATTTTTCGGACTATAGGTCGCACCCGAGTATAGGTCGCATTGTCCAATTATGGCCAAAGAATTGGAAAAATCCATATATAGGTCGCACCTGAATATAGGTCGCACCTACGTCAAAATGTGGACCGTGTTTAGCTCTGCTGCAAATGTCTCTTCCACAGGAGCGCACAGCAAGGCTTTTAAGAAGATTAACACTTAAAAACAATTATTTGTTTGATAAAAATTATAGCAAATATGTGTCTGAGCTGAACTTTTCTTTAAAGGAGACCACATATAGGTATTTAAAATTTTTATGTTATGTCTGTGTGCTATCTTGACAATATTAATTCATTTTAATACACAAAATAATTCTTAGATAATTAATTATACCCTTTTTAATTCTGCCATTTTTAACTTTCGTTTTGAACGACCGGTTTCTTGAAGTCCACGCCCTTCAACGATCTGTTAACGCCCTCTGTAACAGCCAGTATCTGTAATGTGTTGTTGTTTTAAAATTAGCTCTTTTTTTATTACTCATTTGACTTACTGTTAGTGCTAGCTTAAGATAACTTACCGAAACCCGTCTGAGCGCGCCGCAATTAGCTGCTCCTTTTAGCATGAGACCACCCGAATCCGAAGCTAATGTTAGCTTGTTCCTCTTCCGGTGTTCGCCAGCTCCGCTCGTTGCACGCGGAGATTTTGGGAGTTATCGCTGTTCCAGTCAAGACAACAAAGTTCACCAAGTGTCTCCCGTAAATTAATCCGTAAGGAGAAGGTCCTCGCTGCTGCGAGGCTGCTGCGAGGGCAGCAGCGAGGCTGTACAATTGAAGCTCCGCTCCATCGCGCCAGAAGAGGGTCCCGTTGCCGCTGGTCCCTACGCCGGGGGTCCGCTCGTTTAATTTTTGACGGCTGCGCGTTGGGAGCGATCGCAAATACACTAAAAATTGAACTAAAATATAAAAATAACAATTATACTTTATTTATAAAGCCATTTAAAAAAACCACAGCTGCAACAAAGTGCTGTACACATGAAATTAAGAACATATAAACAAAAGATGAGATGAAATCATGAAAAACAACAGTCATGTGTTTAATACAGAAGTGGGTTGAGCCTAACCAGGGGTTGCTAGGTGAGGGGCTGGACTCAGGTTTGAGGTGATTGGCTACGGCTTGTGACGTCAATAACTGCAGGAAGTGTGAATCCAGGTGTATTTATCAAAAATAAATAAATCTACTTAGAGTAAATAAACCACTGGGTGCATTTTTTTGGCACAAGGACTGTTTTTTTATGATTTGATTTGATTTGATGTTTATTCATTCATTTTAAAAGAACAATACAAGACAGTTTCATCAGATACAAGATTACAAGTAGGATAAAATGAAGGGAGCAGAAAGAAGATGAAATCTTATTATATCTGCCCCTATTTCACAGTTTGTTCAACCAATGATAACTTTCAAGCAACATCACAGAATGAATAGTTCTACCTATTTTCCTAACTGTAATACACAAACTACATCACAAAATGAATAATTCTACTTAATTTTCCTAACTGAAATACATAAACTACTGTAGATCACAAAAAGAATAATTCTACTTAATATTTCTAACTGTAATACACAAACTACATCACCCATAATTCTAATTAATTTTCTAATTCTAATTTTTTTATTTATTTTTTTATTTTATTTTATTTTTTTATAATTTTATTTAATTTTCCTATTTTTTTTTTTTTTTTTAATTAATTTTCCTAACTGTAATACACAAACTAGATCATAAAATGAATAATTCTACTTAATTCTACTTAATTTTTCTAATTGAAATACACAAACTAAAAGATGGCACAACATCAAGATGTTCACAAAATGAATAATTCTACTTAATTTTCCTAATTGTAATACACAAATTCATCACAAAAATGAATAATTCTACTTAATTTTTCTAACTGTAATACACAAACTGCTTCATAAAATGAATAACTCTACTTAATTTTTCTAACTGTAATACACAAACGTACCGTACATCATAAGTACAACATAATTGTAATACACAAACACGCAAGATTACATCATATATAGTTTTTGAGCAAGTCCTTTTTGACCTTTTTCTTAAATGTATACATTGATTTTTCATTTTTAACATCACTCTCCAGAGCATTCCACAATCGAATTCCCTGAATTGAGGTAGACCGTCCTTTTAAGCTGGTTCTGAATTGTGGTTTGATGAATATCTCTGTCCCTTTGAGATTGTAATAACTTTGTCTTTTTATAAAATTTCTTTGGATATTTAAAGGTAATGTGTTATTATGAGCCCTATACATAATTGATAAAATACTATATTCTACCAATTCCTGGAATTTCAATAAGTTTAGTTGAATAAACAAGGTGTTTGAAGGGTGAGTGAAATGTTTTCTGGTGATTACTCTTACAGCTCTCTTTTGTAAAATAAAAACAGGCTTTGTAATAGTTTTGCATGCTTTTCCCCAAACCTCAATACAATAGATTAAATGTGGAGCAATGATTGTGTTATACAACATATGTAAAGCTTTATCAATTAAAAAATCCCTGACTTTATACAGTACTGCAATTGCTCTAGCTAGTTTTTTTTTAATAGAATTTACATGATGTTTCCATGTCAGTTTGTCATCAATGATAACACCCAGAAACTTCACTTCACTCACTTTACAGATCACAACATCTTCAATTTCAAATGGATCGTCATCAACAATTCCCTTTTTGTTACTGAAAATCATGTAGTTAGTTTTATCTAAATTCAAAGATAATTTGTTTAATTTAAACCAAGTTTGTATTTTTATAAATTCTGTTTTCATCATATCCAAAATCTGTTTTATGTCATTACCCGAACTGAAAAAAGTGGTGTCATCGGCAAAAAGAACACATTTAAGTAGTGCTGACACATTTACCAAGTCATTCACATATAAAATAAACAACTTTGGTCCAAGCACAGAACCCTGAGGAACTCCACAAGTGATATCACGGAGGTCAGATCTAACATCATTTATTTGCACAAACTGTTTCCTGTCCTTCAAATAGCTAGATACCCACTGTAATGCTGGTCCTCTAATACCATATTTATTTAGTTTTTCAAGGAGAATGGTGTGGTCAATGGTATCAAATGCTTTTTTTAGATCAACAAAAACACTAACACAGTACTGTTTATGATCGACAGCATTAGTTATTTGTTCCATTAAATCCATGAGAGCCATTGACGTAGAGTTTTTTTCTCTAAACCCATATTGACTGCTACTTAAAATGTTTTGTTTATCAATAAATTGATCCAATCTGGACACAAATAGTTTTTCTAGAATCTTTGAGAACTGTGGTAATAAGGATATTGGCCTATAATTATTGAATACACATTTATCACCATTTTTAAAAAGAGGAATTACCTTTGCTACTTTCATGTTATCTGGAAATATTCCTGTTGAAAAAGATAAATTGCATATATATGTAAACGGTTCAATAACATAACTTATTATTTCCTTTACGAACATCATATCCATGTCCACCCAGTCTTTTGATCTCTTGTCTGAGAGATTTTTTACCATTTTCATAATTTCCTCTTTGTTAGTTCCACTAAGAAAAATACTGTTTGTGCAACTTTTAATTGAATGACACACCTTATTATCTACTTTTGGTATTTTAGCTGCAAGGCTTGATCCAATATTTACAAAATATTGATTAAATTCATTTACGATATTATTCTCATCATGTATTTCTTTGTCATCTTTCACAAAATATTTTGCAATGTTTGTTTTTGCTTTATGACTTTTTAGAACATCATTTATTACTCGCCATGTTGTTTTAGTGTCACCATTGCTCTTGTTTAATAAATCACTATAGTATTCTTTCTTGCATCTTCTTATAATCATTACCAATTTATTTTTATATTTTTTATATTTTTCTTCAGCTTGTTGTGTTCTCGTTTTTAAGAAACATAAATACAAGTTATTTTTTTTTACAAGCATTTCTCAACCCTTTAGTCATCCAAGGTTGGTCAACAATATTTCTTTTTCTACGATTTCTTTGCACACAATTCTTTTCATACAGAGCTTCTAAAATGTTCATAAATTCATCATATGATCTGTTAACATCATCAATATACACGTCCTTCCAGTTTTGCTTCTGTAAATCATCTTTTAATTGATCCATAGCTTTTTTTGATGTGTTTATTATTTTTTTCTTAATTGTAACTTCTTTTGTAATGTTTTGATCATTTCTGTAGATAGTGAAAACTGGTAAATGATCACTTAAATCAGTTGTTAAGATACCACCTGTCATATCCCCATTTGTTATATTTGTGAAAATGTTGTCAATTATCGTAGCACTATGAGTTGTAATTCTTGTTGGTTTTGATATTAACGGATAAAGATTTAAACTATACATTGAATTTAGAAATGTGCTGATGTTATTTGAATCCGTTTTATTTCCCAGGTCGATATTAAAGTCTCCGCACAAGAAAACTTTTTTATTTAAACTCTTTTCCAGTAGTTGTATGATTTTATCGGTGAATATTTCTATATTTGATCCTGGTGATCGATATACACAACTTATGGATATGTTTTTAGCATTTTCGTTTAATATTTCTATTGTTATTATTTCCATAAGATTGTCAACAATTATTGACATTTCTTTAATTATTCTACACTTTATTTCATTTTTGACAAATAGAGCTACTCCACCGCCTTTTTTATTGTTTCTGTTTAAATGATATAATTCATATCCTTCGATGTGAACATTATTTTTGTTTTCATCATTAAGCCATGTCTCTGACAGTGCTATTAATGTAAAAGTTCTGTTTAACTGTTTTAAATAATCTGTTATTTTGGATATATTTGCATTTATACTTCTACTATTGATGTGAATAATAGAGAGATCTCCATTTGTTATATTGATGTTATTAAACTTTTCTTCATTATAGTATTCACAGTCTTTTATAGCAGGATAAAAGTTTGCATCAACCATATCTTCAACATTATATATTTTGAATTCTGAGTCTTCGTTTGTTGCTGTCATGTTTTAATCTATTTGTTTGTTTGTTCATTTCTGTTAATTTTGTGTATGAACATGTGATAGTGATTGGTGATTTGTCATTTTTGAGCTCATCCAAATGTTTCTAAGTCTTTCAGATCTTTTATTATTTTAGCTTGAGAATTTTCATCTACTTTGATCCAGATGTTTCCGTTTCTTGTCCAAGTTTTTTTTATTTTTCCATTATTTTTCAACACCCTTGCTGCATGTGCAATGTTTGCGTTTTTTTTAGTTAGGTGTTCATTCATGAAGACCATAGTTTTTGCGAGTTTCTTTGACTGCATCATTACCCTGTTTCTTTGATTCCTTCCAATGAATCTCACGACTACTGATGGTTTATTTTTGTTAACTCTATTGGGCAGTGTGTAACAGGTGGAAATGTCATCACGTTTAATGTCAATGCCTTTGTCACTTAAGAAAGTGACTACCTGATTCTCCAGAGACTGCAGTTGTTCTGGTCGTCCTCCTTCATTCGTGTTAACGCCTTTAACTACATCAGCCGATGACCAGCGTTTAAGTTCGAGTCCAGAAATGACCATGTTTTCGCCTCTTATGTATTGTTCCATGTCCTCACACTTTTGTTCCAATTGAGCTAATCGTTCTTCTCTGATGACCTCCTGAGCTTTCATTTGTTTCATCTCCTCAACCAGTTGATTAAAGTTTTTTTGATCGGCTCTCAAACTTGCAACTTCCGCAGTGAGAACGTTTACTGCATTTTTCAATTCCTCCATTAACTCCAAATTTTTATCCACCGATTTTTTACTCGCCGACTCCTGTTTCTGCTGCTCCGATTTATTTTTTTTACTAGGACTCATCACGCCTGCTTCTTCTGATCTGGATACAGAAAATCACTGTTCCACAGCAACTCGTTCACTGCTCTGCTCCCATCCGCAGCAATTCGCTCGCTGCTCTGCTCATGTCCAACAGTAATCAGCTTGCTTCCCGTCCAACAGCTACTCGATCGTTGCTCTGCTTCAGATCAGCAGTTAGTTCAGAACTCACGGTTTCAGCAGCCTGCAGCAATCCCCTGGCTCGCCCACGGCGCACGGCTCAGCTCGAAGCCCCAGGTGGCGTCCACGGCTCACGGCGCACGGCTCAGCTCGAAGCCCCAGGTGGCGTCCACGGCTCACGGCGCACGGCTCAGCTCGAAGCCCCAGGTGGCGTCCACGGCTCACGGCGCACGGCTCAGCTCGAAGGTGGCGTTGGCGTTCACGGCTCACGGCTCTCGGCTCAGCTCGAAGGTGGCGTTTGCGTTCACGGCCCACTCGTGGCTCTCGGATCAGCTCGAAGCCCCAGGTTGCGTTCACGGCCCCCTCGTTGCGCTCGGCTCAGCTCGAAGCCCGAGGTGGCGTTCACGGCTTTCGGCTCTCACGCCAGCCTGTAGCAACAGTCCCAACTCCGTGGTGTTTTTCCGCATTAGCCTTTATCAGCAGCACATGGCTAGCGTTAGCTTGTAGTCTGAAGCCACCACTCCCAGCTTTGTTGTTTTCTTTCGCTGCAACAAAGCACCTCCAGCGTGCCGGCCCGCGTTTCTTCGTAACAACCAGTGTATTCTTCCGGTTTATTTGTTAACGAAGCCCGCAGCTCCGGCACCCAGTTACGGTGACCCAGCTCGGTTAGCTTTGATTAGCCCGGTAGCTACGCTTGGCTAACTCTCGGCAAAAACTCACGGACATGTTGGCTTGTAGATTCATAATTCTGGATCGCATGCTCCCGTCCATGTTCCGCAGCTTTTTCAGAGCTCCTCTCTGCACATCCAGCGCTAAAAACTGCGAGTACAAGCTCTCCAAATACTCCTTATGGAGGTACTGGCAGGAGTACTGGCAGGAGCCCGACTACAAACGTCCACTCTGCTCAGCCGCCATTTTTTTTTTTTTGTGAAGTACGGTGCTGCACACTTCCTCTTGCCCATATATGGAAGACACTGTGATAGAGCGCAGCTGGTCTGTTAGGGAGACAGGTAATCAGCATTTACATTTAAAAGTAGGTAGATCACAAAGTAGATCAGATTCCAGGCTGATGCTGATGACTTGTGCAGATGTGACATACTGCTAGAGGCATACAGAGCACTGATCTCACTTTAGAGAAGGTAAGGGCTGTTTTTTATGATTGTCGGGCTGGTTAATGTGTTTGTTTAACCCAGGGGTAGGGAACCTTTTTGGCTGAGAGAGCCATAAACGCCGCATATTTTAAAATGTAATTCCGTGAGAGCCGTACAATATTTTTTAAATTAAAAACAAGTAAATGTGTACATTTTATGAAGCACAACACTTTTAAAGTACAACAAGTATCTGAATGCTTTTTAATAACATTGTTATGCTGTTGTTAACAATGATAAATAAAGTATTTCTTACCATTAATGTGACTTCTGGTGCTGCATGGTTTTGCTGATGGCCTTGTAGTCTGGTTGATATGTATTGAGGTTAAGTTGACCACCTGAATGACCAGCGACATCACCTCACCAAGCTGCTCGCCACAGATCTGAGCACAAAGCGCCTCCTGATGTAGGATGCAGTGAAAACTTAAAATGGGTCTCTTTTCCTGTTCACGAAGCAGTGCTACAAATCCTTTGTTTTTCCCCACCATGCACGGAGCACCATCAGTACACACTGAAATAAGTTTGTCCATCTGTAGATTTTTTTCTTTAGTGAACTCAGTGAAAGTTTTTAATAAATCCTCCCCTCTTGTTGTCCCTTTCAGAGGCAAAACAGCAAGACTTTCCTGACGTAGTGTGTCATGGCATGTCTTTTATTCGTTTAATTATCTTGTCTTTATCCGAAAAGTCGTCAAAAAGTTCATTGGCAACATCAAGCATGAATGTTTTTGCATACTCACCATCTGTGAATGGCTTCCCGTTTCTCACAATGGCGAAAGCACCAGCAAAACTAGCTGAATTCCAGTCACCTTGTTGAGTCAAAAAACGGAGGTGCTGCTGACCTGCTTGTACTCTGCCCAGTAGCTCTTCACAGGCTTTTTTCCTGCTGTTCCCCACAGGATACGGCTGAAAAGTACAAGAATCCTCGTCTCGTTTTCGTTTAGCCGCCATCTTCATCACACGGGTTTCCACAACTAGCTAAGCTAGCTGCTAGGAGGGATGTTTACTTCCTGATCACGTCTCATCCCGTGTCCGTGAAGCATCATCCGAATGGCTCCAGTCAGCGCCAGTCACCCGTGGACAGCTGTGATTGGCTCCAGTCAACGTACCGCGGACAGCTGTGATTGGCTCCAGTCGACGCCAGTCACCCACGGACAGCTGTGATTGGCTCCAGCCACTCGCGGCCATGTTCTATATTTTTATCGGCTTTTTCTTTTAAATTATTATTAAATATTTGTCTGAGAGCCATATGCAGCCATCAAAAGAGCCATATGGCTCGCGAGCCATAGGTTCCCGACCCCTGGTTTAACCTGATCTCCTTTGTGTGTAGGCTGCCCTGCTACTGTTTCAGTTTTGATTTATTTTTACTTTTAGTTTTTGGAAGGGTTTTAACTATTTTTTTTAGTGTTAAGATTCTTAGACGTCTCCCACTTTAGTGTGGTCATTTTTTAAATGATGTTTTAAATTGTGACTATTTTTAATAAACTGTATCTAATTTGCAGCTGTGCCTCTGTTGATTTTTACAAACTTATCTGTGTACAGAAGGGCCTAAGGCCCTCCACATATGACAAAAACTGTACCTTAGGTCATTATCTAATGCTTATACAGTATTATTATATTACCATTCCTGACTGATATGCTTCTCAACTTTTAGATGGCACTGTTTGGGGAAAAAGCCTTCTGCTGACTGCAAGTGGGAACTGGTGAGTTTTTTTTTCTTCGTTTGTTTGTGTAGTTAGGATGCCGGCGCTAGCCTCCAGGTTATTGTACAGTATTGGACTCTGATGGCTACATTTATTTGAATTTGCTTATAAAAATTATCAAACATTAATAATTGTATATACTAAATGTCACTGGTGGTGTTTTACTATTTCTTAACACTGTATTGATCTGGAGAATGAAAACAAAGCCTCTTGCAATAACATTGAAACATTTAAGGTACATTTATATGGTGAAATGCTATACTGTATATGCTAAAGTGCATTAAGACCTTTAAAATTAGGAATATTTGGGACGGCCGTGGCGTAGTGGTAATGGCAGTCGTCCCCCGATCGGAAGGTTGGAGGTTCGAATCCCGGTTCCCCACACCATGTGTCGTTGTGTCCCTGGGCAAGACACTTAACCCCGAGTTGCTCCCGGTAGGACTGGAAGGCGCCTTGCATGGCAGTCGCCGCTACCGGTGTATGAATGTGTGTATGAATGGGTGGATGGTTGGTATTGTAAAGCGCTTTGGGGCTCCTCACAGGGGGCTGGAAAGCGCTATATAAATAAGCTCCATTTACCATATTTAAGAGAGCTGGTACTCAAAAAAAAAGAGCTTTGTTCTGTTTATATTGTGAACTTGTATTACTGTAATTTATATAAAATTAATTATATATTTTTTAGTTTGTTCTTTGTTGTTTTAGTGAGTCAAATTGGTTCTTCTCATCCTGAGCATTTAATTGTACTGTTGACCTTGTGTTAATCTGCATTTGATAAATAAACACGATTTGAACTTGGAACTTATTTTTTTCATTTTTGAGAAATAGCCCCCCCTGGTGGACATTCATGGGCCACCACTGGGTGTGTCACAACGAAAGTTGCAGCAAGAATTCTCCAGCTAGTAACGTGGGCAATGAGGTGCATCATCTGTGCTAAGTGTAGCTTCATGCTAATGAGCTACTCATCTGTACAGTATATATTTTACGTGTAAAAATGTACATACTCAGTTCTTTTAAGAGTCAGAGTCAGAGTCAGAGAGTCTTTATTGTCATTTGCACCGCATGTGGTACATGTGATGAAAACGAGATTATGTACACGGGGTCCCAGTTACATCCAACAACAAATGCAAGAGAAAAACAGTAATAACATCTAGAATTAACCAAGAAAAACATCAACTAGTAATACACTAAGCTCCAACCACTTCATCAAGTTTGCGGACGACACAACAGTGGTGGGTCTCATCAGCAACAACGATGAGACGGACTACAGGAACGAGGTGAGCCGCCTGGCCTTGTGGTGCGGACACAACAATCTCACTCTCAACGTGGAGAAGACAAAGGAGATTGTTGTGGACTTCAGGAAGAAGGATGCCCAACATGCCCCTCTGACCATCAACAGCACCGCAGTGGAGAGAGTAGACAGCACCAAGTTCCTGGGAGTGCACGTCTCAAAGGACCTGTCCTGGAGCAGGAACACTGCAGCACTGGCAAAGAAGGCTCACCAGCGTCTCTACTTTCTCCGCAAGCTGAAAAGGGCTGGAGCTTCAACCCCCATCATGAGCACCTTCTACAGAGGTGCCATAGAAAGTGTCCTGACCAGCTGCATCACTGTGTGGTTTGGTGCATGTACTGCATCCTGCCGCAAGAGCCTCCAGCGCATTGTGAGAGCAGCTGAGAAGATCGTGGGCACCTCCTTGCCCTCACTGCAGGACTTACACAGCAAACGCCTCACTCGGAAAGCCCACTGCATGGCAGGTGATCCCACACACCCACTACACAGCTGCTTCAGACTGCTGCCATCAGGGAGGAGACTGAGGAGTCTCCAGGCTCGAACCAGCAGACTGAGAGACAGCTCTGTTCATCAGGCAGTCAGAATGCTAAACACTCTGCCTGCTCTGCCCCCCCTCCCATTTGAACTGCCTTAACACTAAAACTTTCTCACACATTACCACACAACACAAAGTTTTTAACACTGGACTCTGTGTCATCAAACGGGTTATTCACTAAACTCTCGGTCATGTGCTCATACAGTTTGCACTACTTCTCATACTTGCACTAATGTTTGTATTACATCACTGCCTATAATCATAATACTGTTTACATTCTCTGTTTACATTTATTAATACTGTTTACTTTTATTACTACTGCTTACATGTAATTACTACTGTTTACATTTACACTACTCTAATATCTACACCACTGCTGGTACATATACAGTGTGCTCTGAACGGTCTTATTTAGGGATGCCCAATGTGCCTTACTGCATATGCCACTTTTTGCCTCTATAACAACATCAACTACTACCTCATACATATACTGTGTACATTAACTCATACGCTGCTTTGCCACTTTGCAAATGTCAATGCTAGAAACCTTTAGTTTATTTTAGTTATACTTTTTATACTCTTTTTTTTATACTAGTATGCAAAAACTCAGGACAGTATTATGTTCATTAAATGTTTAATGTTTTAGTTTTAGAGTTGGTGTAAATTTTCATACTCTTATACCACTATGCAAAAAAACTCAGGACAGTGTTAGTTTTACTATTTTATGCTTATGTCTATTATTATATGTTTCAGTGTTTCAATGTTTAGATGTTTACTGTTGCACCGAGGGACTGAGAGAAACGCAATTTCGGTCCTGTGTATGTCCTGTACAGTACATATTGCAGATCTGACAATAAAGTTGACTTTGACTTTGACTTTGACTAAGCCCTAATGTAGTGGAAAAACATCATTATAAACAGCAGCACGAACATGAGTCTGTATGAGCAGATGGTCACAGATGAACACAGCAACAAGAAAACAGATCAGCATCAGCATGATGTGATATTTTGCAGTGTTTATTTTTTTTTTATTTATTCATGAGTCTAACAGCCTCAGGGTAGAAGCTGTTCCTCAGTCTAGTGGTTCTACATTTGATGCTCCTCAACCTCCGTCCTGAGGGGAGTGGGGCAAAGAGTGAGTGTGCTGGGTGAGTGAGGTCTTTCATGATGCAGGTGGCTCTTTTCCTGCATCTGGAGGTGTAAATGTCTGTGATGGTGGGGAGACTGACTCCAACAGACTTCTGTGCAGCCTTCACCACTCTCTGTAGAGCTTTCCTCTCTTCAACTGTGCAGCCTCCATGCCACACGTTGATGCTGGAGCACAGGACGCTCTCCACTGCACACCTGTAGAAGGAGGTGAGAACTGGGCTGCTCAGACCAGCACGTCTCAGCCGTCTGAGGAAGTAGAGTCTTTGATGACCTTTCTTGATCAGGCTGGTGGTGTTGTTGCTCCAGCTGAGGTTATCATTCAAGTGTACACCCAAGTATTTGTAGCTGGAGACCACTTCCACTGCAGATCCACCTATGTTCAGTGGGGCATGGGTGTGTTTGTTCCTTCTGAAGTCCACAATCATCTCCTTTGTCTTATTCACATTCATGTGAAGATTATTCTCTTTTAAGGTTTATTCTTTGTGTTTATATTCCTCACAGTGGTGAAAACAGTCTGACAATGAGAATAAAGATGTCATTGTTCAACTAAATAAAACCATCAGTGAGAACTCACCTGCTCTTCACAAGTGAATGAGGAGTAAGTGAGACCAAGACAACTGAGTGGCATCTGCAAGTGATGTTCCTGCCTCAGTTACTGTTCCTGCCGTCAGCTGAGGACAAGTTCTATTTCGTATAAGCTTCGCCCTGGTGAGCCTTCGCTAGTGGGTAAATCCCTCTGCGCCTCGCGTGCACTGAAAACTTTAGTCCACGCCCACCTGCTATGGGTGGGCCTCACCGGTCGTATAAAATACGGCGAGACTGGTCAAACGGCTTCCAATTTCATTCAGCCAACAAGCACTGAAGACCTAACAAAGAAGATGTCCAGCACCATCAGGGTTTGCTCGTCCTGCCAGGTCGGATACATCATGAGCTTCGACCGACACGACGTGTGTGAAGGATGCCTGGGTCCCCGTCACGCTGAGCTCGCCGCCACCTGCCGTCCCTGTGCACTCCTCCCTCCCGAGGAGAAGCAGAGACGTGCAGCCTTGTTTAAGGCTATTGCGGATGACGAGTGGCACATGGCGGAGGAAACATCGCTGGACGACGTCATCGCTTTTTTTGATAAGTCATGTGAATCGAATGGTTCACCCGGTGGCGATGATGCTGGCAGCAGCCCCACTGCCCCCTCCCTCCTGGAGAGCGTGGTAACGGAAGTGGGGTGGCCGAGCGGATGCTCGTCGCCTTTTGCACTTCCCAGGTCGGAGACCACCATGCTCCCAGCCATTGGCGCACTCCTGATGGAGCTGCCCGCCATTATCCAGGAGGCTGCGGATATGAAGGGCCTTTCTGTTCCTCCCCTTCCACCATCCCTATCGGATGATCTGGCGGGAAGGTTTGGCTCCACCGCGGCCCGGCGCCCTGATTCCATCTGGCCTCGCTTTCCAACTGTGACGTCACACTGGAATGAGGCTGCAGCCGGCCCCGGGAAAATAAAAGCTCCTGTCTCCACCTTTGCTTTCATCACCAGAATGGAGGGGTTCACCGAGCTGAGTTTTCCCTCGGTCCCCCCCTTGAGCCAAGCCTCGCGAAGGTGTTCGGGGCAAAAGCTTCCAGGATGGACCAGCGACCGGTGCCTCCTGGGAAGCATGACCAGACAGTCATCCAGCTCTCAAACAGAGCCCACCAGTGCTCGTTTTAGGCGGCAGCTGCGAATAATAATATTGCCCTCCTTGCCTACAGCATTTCAAAGAGGCTGGAGGAAACAGACCTGCCAGAGGAGACAAAAAGCTCTCTCTGCAAGGCTGTTGACATCATACTGAACCTCTGCGCCGCATCCATGGTCTACCTCTCCCGTACGTCACTTGGATGACAATGGTCCAGAGGAAAACCTGGCTCCGCCTCGCTCCGTCCATGCCTGAGAGGTTGCAGAAAGACCTGCTGGAAGGCCCCATCACGTCGGATGCGATGTTTGGGGCGAACTTCAAGACTGCTTGAGAAATCAAAGAAGAACGAGGAGGTGTCAGAGACTGTTCACCATCTGACGTCACAGTTCTCCTCCCGCCGCCCCACCGGCTGGAGGGACCGTAGTGGCTAGCGCAACAACAAAGGTGCTCCACAGCAGCAGCAGCTCCCCGCTCCGCTCCTCCGCTCCTCCGCTGCCCCCCCACCCCTAGCAGAGAACAACCACACCTGGCACATCAGCCAGCTGCGTTTCAGCACTTCTCCAGAGGACGTCAGCAGGTACAACCCTAGAACAGCCAGCACCAGGGCCAACGGAGGAGACAGCACAATAAATGACTCCTTTGTGGGAGTGTGTATGTGGATGTATGTTTTGAAATAAAACAAAAATATCTCTCAGAGAGCAAATCCTCATCTGCTTCCAACCTGCCTGTCAGATCAACTGATCTTACAGAGGCTTCTCTGATTCACACATTCCCCAGAAATAACGAGCTGGCCTCATCTAAACAGCTGTTTAAGAGACGCTGCAGCTCAAAACATGTCACAAAGCATTTTTCCTTCATGTCAGTCAAAACTGATGCTGCTCAGCAGAGCGAGTCCGGAAAAACCCCTCACTCTCTGCCAGAACCGTGTCTTTTCCTGCCGCTCCTGCTCGCTCACCGCGCAACAAGAGAGAATGTGTTACACCACACCAGCAACAGCCTCTCCTGAATCAGCGTGTCACTCATATAAGTGCCAACGCCCCATCTCAATGCACGCCGGCTCACCTCAGCTCTGACGTAAGCCTGCAGCCAGAGCGCAGCAGGAGAAAACGTGTTGCCCCAAAACAGCAGCATGAACCGCCTCTAAAGCGGCGTGTCACTCACAAGTGTCAATGCCCCCTCTCCGTGCACGCCAGCTAACACAAGCTCTGACGTGGGCCTGCAGCCTGAACGTAACACAGAGGAACAGGGATCTGAGTCCCCCTTGGGTCAACCCCGGTCAAGCACTAAGTCGGGTAACGGCAGTAGGGGCTTTAAAATGTTTGACGTCCATGACATCCATGGCACGACAAAGTCACGCATGCCCACTCTCCAAAAGTTACGCAGAGTGGCAGCGAGTGTGTTCATTGGACAAATGGATGAACATACTAATAAGCAAGGGCTACACGCTGCAGTTTGCAGCTCACCCCCACCATTCAGAGGGATCATAGAGACAGTTCTGTCCTTCCCAGAACAGACCTCATCCCTCCAGTCAGAAGTTCACTCCTAGTGAAAAATGTAATCTCTAGAGTCCCCGACGGAGAGGAAAACACAGGCTTTTATTCCCGCTACTTTCTAGTGCTGAAAAAAACGGGAGGGATGAGACCCATCCTCTATTTGTCCATGTTCAACAAATCGATTATGGAGAGGCAGTTCCACATGTTGACAACAAAACAGCTGCTGGAGAATGTTCACCAGAACGACTGGTTCACCAACATAGATCTGCGGGATGCTTACTTCCATATCTCCATCATTCCAAAACACAGGAAGTTCTTGCGTTTCTCCTTCCAGGGGGTCCCGTATCAGTACAACAGGCTGCCTTTCGGCTACTCCCTGGCCCCACGCACGTTCTCCAAATGCGTGGAGATGGCTCTTCAGCCTTTACGCACGGCAGGAATGAGATTCCTCTTTTACCTGGACTATCTGCTCCTGTTAGCCCGATCCAGAGAGGAAGCAGCCGTACAGACCAGAGTTTTAGCAAAACATCTGTTAAACCTGGGTTTTTCTGTAAACTAGGACAAAAGTTCTGTTCTCCCGTCCCAGATGATTGTTTATTTGGGAGTGGAGCTAAACGCGAACACAATGAGAGCCCGCTTATCACAGCAGAGAGCCGACGCTCTGACAGCTCAGCCGTGTCAAACCCGCAAAGTTGTGACAGCTCTGACCGTCATGCGCCTCCTGGGAATTATGTTTGTTGCACACGTAGTCGTAAAACTCGGCTTGCTGAATATGAGACAAATCCAGAGGTGTTTTGCTCGTCTGCACATAGATCCTGTGAGTCAGAAGAGATGAATGATCTCTGTTCCCCCCTCCGTGGGAACCGACCTACGTCACTGGGAAAACCCTCTCATTCTGTTGAAGGGAGTACCCGTCAGCAAACCTACGTCACATGTCTCAGTGTTCACGGACGCGTCTCTGTCATGCTGGGGTTGTACGTCTGACGGTAGGAGCACGGTGGCCAGATCACACATCTTATCACATAAATGTGCTCGAGTTGCTCACAGTATGTCATGATCGGTGTGTGGTTGAGACCCAAATGCAAGCAAGACTCCAAGAGTGTAGCAAAAAACAGTCTTTTAATCACAAAAAGTCAAATACAAGGAACAAAGCTGACAGGGCAGCAGGATTACTCACGACTCAAGGAAACCAGGAAACTAGGAACAGATTGTGATGGTGCAGCCATGAACACTTACACATAATTAATGCTCCCTTGCCAGAGAAGCAGGAGAGCCCAGAATATAAAGGTGAGGACTAATCATGGGAACACAAAACACCTGGGAAGTAATTAACTAGGCACACCGATCAGACATGAGAGTCAAGGTACATGGAGATTAAACTGAACTGAAGCAGAACTAGA
>JBBPBX010023732.1:21161-40288 GCA_038048925.1 Garcialebias charrua | reverse complement strand
AATAATGTTTTCCTGTAATTATTCTAACAGCTCTTTTTTGTAGCAAAAAAATAGGCTCTGTAAATGTTTTACAAGCTTTCCCCCAAACAACAATGCAGTAAATCAAATGTGGAACAATAATTGTATTATACAACAAATACAGGGCTCTGTCATTCAACAAGTCCCTGACTCTGTATAATACAGCAATGGACTTAGCCATCTTTGTCCTAACAGAATTTATGTGATTCTTCCACGTCAATTTATCATCAATAATAACGCCCAAAAACTTCACTTCATTGACACGACAGATTTCAGCACTATCAATCATAAATGGAACATTAACAGTTTTCTTTTTTTTACTGAATATCATATACTGGGTTTTATCTAAATTCAACGATAATTTATTTAGTTTAAACCAATTTTGAATTTTAACAAATTCTGTCGTCATCAACTCAAATAACTGTTCAATATCCGCTCATTCTCAATCAGTTCATCTGGACAATTTCTTTTTAGTAGAAACGTTTCACCCTCACTCCAGAGGGCTTCGTCAGTCAGAGCAGTCCAAAGCAAACTGAAGCTACCCCACCAAGTAAACAACTTAAGTGGACCAACCAGTTTGCTGTAGCCAAGATGGTTTCTGGGGGCTTGTCCCTCGTCGACTCCTCCCAGGCAGGCAGACATGTCCAAAGTGGTTCAAGACCAGAAAGTTCATTCTCAATAGTCCAGGTATCAAATCCGCTCATTCTCAATCAGTTCATCTGGACAATTTCTTTTTAGTAGAAACGTTTCACCCTCACTCCAGAGGGCTTCGTCAGTCAGAGCAGTCCAAAGCAAACTGAAGCTACCCCACCAAGTAAACAACTTAAGTGGACCAACCAGTTTGCTGTAGCCAAGATGGTTTCTGGGGGCTTGTCCCTCGTCGACTCCTCCCAGGCAGGCAGACATGTCCAAAGTGGTTCAAGACCAGAAAGTTCATTCTCAATAGTCCAGGTATCAAATCCGCTCATTCTCAATCAGTTCATCTGGACAATTTCTTTTTAGTAGAAACGTTTCACCCTCACTCCAGAGGGCTTCGTCAGTCAGAGCAGTCCAAAGCAAACTGAAGCTACCCCACCAAGTAAACAACTTAACACTAATTTGACTAAGGCTGCGCTTTTTTGCGCAGGTGAACTTGGCTTCTAAATCCCCCGGTCCCTTTCAGTGGGCTATATAATGTCGATTCACATGCTAATGACCCTGCTAATGACCCATTAATTCTACACCTACACCCCCCACCCCCTACCCCTCAGTCCAAAATCCTTGGAACCAGTGCAGGCTTGTATAACACATAAGCATTTATCGCTGCCAGGTCAAGCATGTTGTAGAACACGGCAATGGGCCGCACCGTATATAAATGTGCAATCTGGTCCATTATACCGGTATGTCAGTTGACTTCATGTCGTGTGACCTATGTTGGTCCATCACTTGACCTCAGGTCATGTGACCTGTGTCGGTCCGTCAGTTGACCTCAGGTCATGTGACCTATGTCGGTCCATCAATTGACCTCAGGTCATGTGACTTGTGTCGGTCTGTCAGTTGACTTCATGTCGTGTGACCTGTGTCGTTTTGTCAGTTGACCTCAGGTCATGTGACCTGCGTTGGTCCGTCACTTGACCTCAGGTCATGTGACCTGTGTCGGTCCCTCAGTTGACTTCATGTCATGTGACCTGTGTTGTTGTGTCAGTTGACCTCAGGTCATGTGACCTGTGTTGGTACGTTAGTTGACCTCATGCCGTGTGACCTGTGTCGGTCCATCAGTTGACTTCATGTCATGTGACCTGTGTTGTTGTGTCAGTTGACCTCAGGTCATGTGACCTGTGTTGGTACGTCAGTTGACCTCATGCCGTGTGACCTGTGTCAGTCCGTCAGTTGACCTCAGGTCATGTGACCTATGTCGGTCCATCAGTTGACCTCAGGTCATGTGACCTATGTCGGTCCGTCAGTTGACTTCATGTCGTGTGACCTATGTCATTTTGTCAGTTGACCTCAGGTCGTGTGACCTGTGTTGGTCTGTCACTTGACCTCAGGTCGTGTGACCTGTATCGGTCCGTCACTTGACTTCATGCCATGTGACCTATGTCGGTATGTCAATTGACCTCATGTTGTATGACCTGTGTTGTTTTGTCAGTTGACCTCAGGTCATGTGACCTGTGTTGGTCTGTCAGTTGACTTCATGTCATGTGACCTGTGTCATTGTGTCAGTTGACCTCAGGTCATGTGACCTGTGTTGGTCCATCACATGACCTCAGGTCATGTGACCTGTGTCGGTCCGTCAGTTGACCTCAGGTCATGTGACCTGTCGGTCCGTCAGTTGACTTCATGTCGTGTGACCTGTGTCATTTTGTCAGTTGACCTCAGGTCATGTGACCTGTGTTGGTCCGTCACTTGACCTCAGGTCATGTGACCTGTATCAGTCCATCACTTGACCTCATGCCATGTGACCTATGTCGGTACGTCAATTGACCTCATGTTGTATGACCTGTGTTGTTTTGTCAGTTGACCTCAGGTCATGTGACCTGTGTTGGTCCGTCAGTTGACCTCAGGTCATGTGACCTGTGTTGGTCCGTCACTTGACCTCAGGTCATGTGACCTATGTCGGTCCGTCAGTTGACCTCATGTCATGTGACCTTTGTTGGTCCGTCAGTTGACTTCATGTCTTGTGACCTGTGTTGGTCCATCACTTGACCTCAGGTCATGTGACCTGTGTTTGTCCGTCAGTTGACCTCAGGTCACGTGACCTGTGTCGGTCCGTCAGTTGACCTCAGGTCATGTGACCTATGTCAGTACGTCAGTTGACCTCATGCCGTGTGACCTGTGTCGGTCCGTCAGTTCACCTCATGTCGTGTGACCAGTGTTGGTACGTCAGTTGACCTCATGCCGTGTGACCTGTGTCAGTCCGTCAGTTGACCTCAGGTCATGTGACCTATGTCGGTCCATCAGTTGACCTCAGGTCATGTGACCTATGTCGGTCCGTCAGTTGACTTCATGTCGTGTGACCTATGTCATTTTGTCAGTTGACCTCAGGTCGTGTGACCTGTGTTGGTCTGTCACTTGACCTCAGGTCGTGTGACCTGTATCGGTCCGTCACTTGACTTCATGCCATGTGACCTATGTCGGTATGTCAATTGACCTCATGTTGTATGACCTGTGTTGTTTTGTCAGTTGACCTCAGGTCATGTGACCTGTGTTGGTCTGTCAGTTGACTTCATGTCATGTGACCTGTGTCATTGTGTCAGTTGACCTCAGGTCATGTGACCTGTGTTGGTCCATCACATGACCTCAGGTCATGTGACCTATGTCGGTCCGTCAGTTGACCTCAGGTCATGTGACCATTGTCGGTCCGTCAGTTGACTTCATGTCGTGTGACCTGTGTCATTTTGTCAGTTGACCTCAGGTCATGTGACCTGTGTTGGTCCGTCACTTGACCTCAGGTCATGTGACCTGTATCAGTCCATCACTTGACCTCATGCCATGTGACCTATGTCGGTACGTCAATTGACCTCATGTTGTATGACCTGTGTTGTTTTGTCAGTTGACCTCAGGTCATGTGACCTGTGTTGGTCCGTCAGTTGACCTCAGGTCATGTGACCTGTGTTGGTCCGTCACTTGACCTCAGGTCATGTGACCTATGTCGGTCCGTCAGTTGACCTCATGTCATGTGACCTTTGTTGGTCCGTCAGTTGACTTCATGTCTTGTGACCTGTGTTGGTCCATCACTTGACCTCAGGTCATGTGACCTGTGTTTGTCCGTCAGTTGACCTCAGGTCACGTGACCTGTGTCGGTCCGTCAGTTGACCTCAGGTCATGTGACCTATGTCGGTACGTCAGTTGACCTCATGCCGTGTGACCTGTGTCGGTCCGTCAGTTCACCTCATGTCGTGTGACCAGTGTCGGTCCGTCAGTTGACTTCATGTCGTGTGACCTGTGTCATTTTGTCAGTTGACCCCAGGTCATGTAACCTGTGTTGGTCCATCAGGTGATGGACAACAATAGGTCAAGCATGTTGTAGAACACAGCAATGGGCCACCTGCATGTGCCAAGGACAAGGAGAGAGACAGTACTTGTAAGCAAAATAATTAATTTGACAGAACATCAGGGTTACAGGATAACCAACACAGCAGAATAAGACAATTTTATGCATAAAATTGTTCTGGAGCAGACAAAGCTTTCCGTTCAGTGGATGTCCCAAATTGTTCAACTGTGAGATAACTTCAGGGTCTGTTATGTGTGAATTCAGGTCAGGGCCTCTCTTCTGACTAAGGGGGGAAGTGCAAGCAGAGTCTTACTTACCTGGTGGAAACATTGGAATGCAGTCTGGTGTGGTGGGGGTGTCTGAGTTGTGTGCACGCATATTTATAACAAAAGGCAGTTAATGGCCCACTAATGTTTGAGAAGAAGGAGGGGGTTTGTCCTCAGGATCTTGAAAATTCAGTCATCCTAGTGTTAAGTGGACCAACCAGTTTGCTGTAGCCAAGATGGTTTCTGGGGGCTTGTCCCTCGTCAACTCCTCCCAGGCAGGCAGACATGTCCAAAGTGGTTCAAGACCAGAAAGTTCATTCTCAATAGTTCTCAACTGTTCAATATCTTTACCAAAACAAAAGAATGTGGTATCATCAGCAAACAATATACACCTAAGGAGTCCTGACACTTTTACCAAGTCATTTACATATAGAATAAACAGTTTGGGGCCAAGTACAGAACACTGAGGGACTCCACAGGTAATATTGCAGAGGTCGGATCTTACATCATTTATCTGCACAAATTGTTTTCTATTTTTCAAACAACTGGAGTTCTGTACAAGCTGTAAACGGGAGATGGAAGATTGATTAATTCCAACATACAAAGCATTACAATAGTCAAGTCTGGATGTCACAAAGGCATGGATGGCCTTCTCCAGATCACTACGGCTGAGGAGTGACTTTACTTTAGAGAGCAGACGGAGCTGAAAGAAGCTGGTCTTGACAACAGAACTGATCTGTTTATCAAGCTTTAAGTTGGAGTCAAGCTGCACTCCAAGATTTCTGACCACCGGGTTGAAGTGGGGGAGGGGAAAACCAAAACTGGGACTGGGAAGGATGTTGCTGGTGTCGCCGGGGGCACTAAATAAAATGCATTCAGTTTTATCTGTGTTTAGGTGGAGGAAGTTTTGAGAGAGCCAGTGCTTAAAGGTCCACCGACATGATTTTTTTACTATTCATAAAATTGCTCAAAATATATATATTTTATCATTTAAATATGTTCCTTTATGCAAACAAAATGATAAATCACTTTAATTTTGCTTTAAAAGTGATTTTGAACTTCAAGCCGTGTTTAATCATGGGAAATCCAATTACACACGAACGCACCATCTGTGATGTCACACCGGGCAGAGCTCTGGGCTTGTCACAGTGCGTAGGTATGAGCAGCTCGACATGAAGGTAAGTCTGATACAGCATCAGACCTAAATTAGATCCTGTTGTTTCTTGTTCCATCACCCAAACTATTTTCTGCTTCCCAAAATGAAGACAAATAGCTCAAATCTTCACATAGATTGATAAATTTGTCGGGTTTTAAATGGTCCGCTATTAAAGAGACCTGAGCCCTCTGCCCAGTGTGACATCATAGATGGTGCGTTCGTGTGTAATTGGATTTCCCATGATTAAACATGGCTTGAAGTTAAAAATCACTTTTAAAACAAAATTAAAGTGATTTATCATTTTGTTTGCATAAAGGAACATATTTAAATGATAAAATATATATATTTTGAGCAATTTTATGAATAGTAAAAAAATCATGTCGGTGGACCTTTAATGTCATTTAAGCAGTTGACAAGAGTATTTGAATTGAGTGAGGGGTTGGAAGTAACTGGCAGATAGATTTGTAAATCGTCTGCATACATGTGAAAAGACAGATTATGACGTGCAATGATTGATCCTAATGGCAGCATGTAAAGAGAGAAGAGGGCTGGCCCCAGAATGGATCCCTGTGGTACGCCAGAGGTGAGAGGGGTTGATGAAGAGGAGGACAGATCACCTATCATGACAGAAAAAGTTCTCCCAGTTAGGTAAGATCAAGCACAGCTCCCTGGAGGCCAACCTGCTCAGACAAACGGTTGATTAGTACCTGATGGTCGACGGTGTCAAAAGCTGCTGAGAGGTCTAACATCACCAGCAGAACAGGGTTTTTTGCATCCAGAGACAGAAGAATGTCATTCTGCACTTTGAGCAGTGCTGATTCAGTACTGTGACGGGCTCGAAAACCAGACTGAAATTTTTCAAACAGGTTGTTGTGCTCTAGAAAAGATTGAAGTTGAATAAAAACAATCTTTTCCAGGACCTTCGATAAAAATGACAGATGGGAAACTGGCCTGAAATTAGAGAGAGCTGTAGGATCTAGGCCTGGTTTTTTGAGAAGAGGCCTGACCACAGCGTGTTTGAAAGCAGATGGCACATAACCTGAAGATAGACAGCTGTTAATAAATGACAAAACACAAGGACCAATTACATCAAAGGACTGTTTGAGCATTTTTGAGGGAATGATGTCCAGAGAACAGTTTGTTGGTTTCATCTGCTGAACCACGTTGATGAGGTGAGGGAGTGAAACCAGGTCGAACTCGTCAAAAACAGCAGTGGTTATTGCAGACGTACATGATTGGACAGTGTTTGATGGGCTGACAATGTTCTGCCTGATAGTGTATATTTTGTTGACAAAATTGCTCTGAAAGTCGTCACAGGTAGACTGTGTGACAGTTTTCAGAACATTGACAGAAGGATTGATGACAGACTGGATTGTGCTAAATAGCGTCCTCGGCCGGTTAGAGCTGGTGGAGATTAAATTGGAGAGGTACTGTGACTTGGCCTGCTTAACAGCATTTTGATAATCACAGAGACAGTCTCTCAGTATTCCCTGGGACACATGAAGCCGGTCGCGCCTCCATTTTCGCTCTGCTTTCCTGCAGCGTTGTCGAAGAGCCCGCGTTGTTTCGTTGAGCCATGGGGGTGGTTTGTTCTTTGAAGAAGCCTGTTTGAGAGGAGCGATGGAGTCCAAGATCGTTGTGCAGGTGTGATGGAAGGAGGTGATGAAGTCCTCAGGATGTAGAGATGGGTCCAGGCTGACAGCAGAGCATAAGTCAGTGCTCTTAAAGGCATCAGTGAACTGACTTTGAGTGGATGGAGTGATGGAGCGGCAGAGATGTGATGGGAGAACAGCCTTCGGTGCAGGAGGGGTGGAAAATTCAAATAAGATGGGAACTACATCTCCAGCTAAGGTAAGTTATTACCTTAGTTATTAGCAACTCCAGCTACAAGTACTTGGGTGTACACTTGAATGATAACCTCAGCTGGACCAACAACACCACCAGCCTGATCAAAGAAAGGTCATCAGAGACTCTACTTCCTCAGACGGCTGAGACGAGCTGGTCTGAGTAGCCCGGTCCTCACCTCCTTCTACAGGTGTGCAGTGGAGAGCATCCTGTGCTCCAGCATCAACGTGTGGCATGGAGGCTGCACAGTTGCAGAAAGAAAAGCTCTACAGTGGTGAAGGCTGCACAGAGGTCTGTCGGAGTCAGTCTCCCCACTATCACAGACATTTACACCTCCAGATGCAGGAAGAAGGCCACCTGTATCATGAAAGACCCCACTCACCCTGCACACACACTTTTTGCCCCACTCCCCTCAGGAAGGAGGTTGAGGAGCATTAAGTGTAGAACCACTAGACTGAGGAACAGCTTCTACCCTGAGGCTGTTAGACTCATGAATAAATAAATAATAAGAATAATCACTGCAAAATATCACATCATGCTGATGCTGATCTGTTTTCTTGTTGCTGTGTTCATCTGTGACCATTTGCTCATATAGATTCATGTTCGTGCGGCTGTCTGTTTGTAATGATTTTGTTTTTCTATTACATTAGTGCTTAGTGTATTTCTAGTTGATGTTTTTCTTAGTCAATCCTAGATGTTATTACTGTTTTTCTCTTACATTTTGTTGTTGAATGTAACTGGGACCCTGTGTACATAATCTCGTTTCATCACATGTACCACATGTGGTGCAAATGACAATAAAGATTCTCTGACTCTGACTCTCTGACTGACTCTGAAAGTGGTCTGAAATACAGGTGTCCAGAATCTCCATAGCAGATGTGAAGGCCGTGGGAGATAATTAAGTCCAGTGTATGACCCTGACTGTACGTGGCCCCTGAGACAGATTGCGACAGGTTAAAAGAGTCCAGGAGGTCCTGAAACTCACATCCAAGTTGATTACTTGGGTAGCAGATATGTGCGTTGAAATCTCTACAAAAAAGCAGGGAGTCAAATTTTGGCAGTAGTCAGCCTGTAGTTCTGAAAACTCACTGAGAAAGTCCTTATTATATTGTGGTGGCCGATAAAAGAGCCCACACAGCAGAGGTTTAGCAGATTCCAGCACAAACAGCATAATTTCAAAGCTGTTGTAGTTTTTCTGAGGCAACAGGCGGCACTTGAACGCATCTCTGAACACAGCAGCCAGGCCCCCCCTCTTCCAAACCCGCGCGGAGCGCTCAGGTAGGAGCAGCCAGATGGGAGGAGTTCAGAGAAGGAGCTGTTGTCGTGTAATTTTTGCCAAGTTTCAGTAATCAGAAACAGATCCAGACGATGAGTTGAGATCAAATCACTTAATATAAAAGTTTTATTAGTGATCGATCGGGCGTTAAACAGTGTTGCACGTACTGGCACACAGCCAGTTACGTCACCCGCAGCTCGTGCGAGCGAGCGGAGGTTCTGTTTAACGCAGCCTTGGTTCTGGTTCTTCACCGGGGGACAAGATGGATACTGATCGCTGACGTCATGATTGACAGGAACAAGGCAGCGATGGCGATGAACCAAGGAAAGATGGACATCAAAGACACTGAATTCAGGAGGTAAGTCAGCCGTAGCCGTTCTGTGAGAGGAGAGATACTTTTTAAATCTCACCAGGACTCCCGCTCTTGTTCCACGTCTTTTGCGTCGCTTGTTACGTGGCGACGTGCTGGCGTTGCGGTTTAGGTAGGCTGGAACAGACGCCAGCGAAGGTGGAGGTGGTGGAGGCTTAAAATGTCCATATTCGTCCGTAGTCGGTGCGTTGAGTAGCGAGTCTCGTATACTTAGAAGAGTTGAGCGATCATAGACCAGAAGCGAGGATGCATCGTCGATGAAAAAAAGGCAAAACATGAACAACAGTAAAAAGTACAGGAGAGCATGTAGACGGCTTGCCATCAACAACGGTGCCATCTTTATAAGACACTGGGATATGATCATTTCTGTTTTATATGAATATTTTGTCAAAACAAAAACAGTTTTTGAAAAAGAATAGTTTTATTTGCTGTTTCTAAAAATGCACATGTAAACGCTGAACTGTTTCTAGAAATGCCTGAATCCACACAGAAACACAAAGGTGACCCAGTCGTTGGCTAAATTAGGGATTATTAAATTTTAACTTTATCACTTCCAAAAATAAAACAAAGCCTAAAGTTGTCATTTCAAGACTTTTTTTTTCCATCCTGGAACTCTGAAAAAAAAACCCAATAATAATAAAGTTTTGAACCTCTAAAATGCTGCTTGTGTATGGACGTTCTTGTGTGGGTGGCTCCTAAACGGTCGAGATGGTGTAGAGGCAGGGCCGCCGGCTCAGGACCGGAAGGTCACAGGTTCGATTCCCGGTCACTGCATACCTCGTTGTGTCCCTGGGCAAGACACTTAACCCAGAGTTGCTCCCGGTAGGACTCCCAGCGCCTTGCATGGCAGACTACCACTACCAGTGTATGAATGGATGGATGGCTGGTACTGTGAAGCACTTTGGGGCCCCTCATAAGGGGCTGGAAAGCACTATATAAGTAAGCTCCATTTACCATGACCGCCTAAACATCTGCTGCACACTGACTGGAGAGCACACAAATGTAGATCATTTGTTGTCAATTTTTTGTCATTTAAACTTTATTGTCCCTTTGCCTCAGACAGCAACAGTGACCCTGAATGATGCAGTTCATTCAAAGCAACAGTCTTTTTCTTTTGAGGTTAAAGTTTTGACTGAATCATTAGCCGTGTTTCCATCTATTTTCAATTCGAATTTTGAGCGAATTTTTGAAAATTCGCAAAAATGTAAATAAAAATTAATGCGAATCAGAAGTGTTTCCATCAACTGGCTTGAAGCGAATCCACCAGGCCACGCAAAGCGGCATTACGTCAGACGTCAGCGTTACGCACGTCTACAGTAAACAGGAAGTAGCGGTTGAAAACAGGAACCGAACCACACATCTCAGCAAAATGGAGAGAATATTTCAGGAATGTGTTGCTATCGGGCAAGTTGTATTTATTCTGTTATGCCAACTAGTTTTGCGATGTTACAGCGGAAACAGCTGATCGGTCACATGACGTGAATGTTCGCTACGTCAGAACTGAGTCGGCAAATCTGTTTCCATCTCTCGTTTTGCGCATCAGCTTTGTTTCGAAAACCCCAAAAACCACCTCAAGCGAGCGTATCAACTTTTTTGCGAATTAGAGGAAGTTACATCGAATCGTGCCGTTTCCATTCACCTTTTCTGATGCGATACTTCAAAATGCGCATCAAGAAACCTTGATGGAAACACGGAGACTGTTACCTAAATGTTTCACATGGCTTTTGTGAGACAGTCTGTGACAGTTGTGTGTGAGCAGTTTTCACTACTTGCACTTAAAAAAAATCTTCAAGATAAATCCTAATCTGTTAGCACATTAGGCACTTTGTAGTTGTGTACACAACTCGTGAATAAGTCAATTCTTAAAGGGGACCACAGATTCAAAATTCACTTTTTAATGTTTTTTTTACTCAACTTTGGGTATGTACTTCATAGAAAAACAGTACTAGGGCCAAAGAAATGCACCCAGTGGTTTATTTACTCTAAGTAGATTTATTTGTCTGTGATAGAAACACTTCTTTCTCACTTCCTGCGGTTTGTGACGTCACAAACCTGAGTCCAGCCCCTCACCTGATTCCTGATTTCATCTCATCTTTTGTTTAAATGTTCTTAATTTCATGTGTACAGCACTTTGTTGCAGCTGTGGTTGTTTTAAATGGCTTTATAAATAAAGTATAATTGTTATTTTTACGTTTTAGTTCAATTTTTAGCGATCGCTCCCAACGCGCAGCCGGCAGAAATAAAACGAGCAGACCGCCGGCGAAGGGACCATCTGCGTGCGGGAACTGCTGGGAGCTGCTGGCTTTTGAGGTCCGTGGGATCCGGTCAAAGGTTGCCTCATACGGATAAATTTACTGGAGACACTCTGTGAACTTTGTGTGTGTGTGGACTGAAGCAGCGATCGCTCCCAAAAGCGCCGCATGCAACGAGCGGTTAACTGGCGGTGTGCCAGAGGAGGAAGAGCTATCATTAGCCCTGGAGGTGGGCTAATGCTAAAAGGAGCTGCAAATGGCGGCGCATGCAGACGGCTTTCGGTAAGTTATCTTAAGCTAGCACTAACAGTAAGTCAAATGAGTAATTAAAAAAGAGCTAATTTTAAAACAACATATTAGAGATACTGGCTGTTTCAGAGGGCGGAGTAAATGTAAACAGATTTTTGTAGGGCGTGGCATTCAGAGCTCATTATCATAAACCGGTCATTTATAACGGAAGTCAGAAAATGCATAACTAGAAAGGGTATATTTTATTATCTAAGAATTATTTTGTGCATTAAATTGAATGAATATGGTCTGGATAGCCCACAGAAATACCATAAAAATTTTAAAAAACAATATGTGGTCTCCTTTAATAGTTAATACAGTACATTCATTTTTAGGAGTTTAACCGAACAACAGCTGCCCTTAGTTCAAGAAAAAAAAATACAACTTTACCGTAAATGGACTGCACTTATATAGCACTTTTCTATCTTATCAAGACACTCAAAGCTCTTTACAACACAATCTGTTTTCTTACAGCACTGTACCACATCTCTACAAAGCTAAATGAAGAAATCATCCTAAAGAGACTAATAAGTGCTTTATCACATTCATACATCGATGGGACACACATTGGCAGTAGTGGAGAAAGTACTCAAACACTGTACTTAAGTAAAAGTACAAATAAACAGACAAAAATGTACTCTAGTAAAAGTAGAAGTACCATATTAATATTTTTACTTAAGTAAAAGTAAATAAGTACTTGCTTTTAAAAATACTTAAAGTATTAAAGTAAAAGTACTTGCTGAATGTATTAACTAATGCAATGGTCTACAATACCATTAAGTGTGCGTACTGTATGCATATTTTCTGTAATACATTAATAGTGTTGAGCCATTTTAATGAACAATGCTGCAGATAATGCATGTTTTTATTGTGTTTACTCTGTGACACAGTTCACACTTGGACTTTTGATTCTGTGTGTCAGAATTTCAGTGATGAGTTAAATACCATTAAGCAAAATAAGAAAGAGGAATGATTATACCTTTGAAAGTTTTTATTTAACACAAAATAAAACCAATGTGTCATTTTAACTGCAGTAAACACATTTAAGTAAAAGTTGTCTGTTTGAAAAAAGGAGCATTAGACACAACTAACAAAGGAATAGATCACTTCAACTCGTTTGTCATCAACTCTAGTTAAAATATTGTCTAGTCAATCTTGTAATGGATCAACAATGAACAATACTTTAACTTCCTGACAACATTTTCAAAACTTGGACCTGAGTGTCGAGACATTTGGAGAAATCTCTTGTCTCCTAACATCCCATGAACTGACACATTTTAATATTGCAGCAAGAATTTCTTGTTCAAGTTCAGAAGAAGTTGGTTTTCAAAGTTTTTGAGTCCATGTCTGGCTCTTTAGGGAGAGAGAATCTGTCCTGCTGTACTGAACAGTCTTTCAATAGTCTTTCAATAATATTTCAATAGTCTTTCAATAATATTTCAATAAAGCCATGGGTGTTGTGTATCTTCTGGATGAATCTTTGTGGTGGAATCCATTTTGTGTGTGTTAGTGGTGCTGTGGGTGCTCCCAGCTAAATGACTTATACACAAGAATATACATCATTGGTCCAGCTCTTCTTGAAGGCAGGTCTAATGTTACCTGTCCACTTTGCAGTGATTCAGTGGACCAACTCCCCTCTCAACATCAGTTACTTTCAAACTAACGACAAATCAAAAAGTTGCAACGTGAATGTAACTTGTAACTCAACACATTATAGAAATGTAGTGTAGTAGAAAGTACAGATACTTCATGTAAAATGTAGTGCAGTAAAAGTACCCACATTTAATTCTACTTAAGTAAAGTACAGATAAATGAAAAACATACTTAAGTACAGTAACAAAGTATTTGTACTTAGTTACATCCCACCACTGCACATTGGAGGCAGTGAGGGGTTCAGTGTCTTGCCCAGGGACACTTCAGCATTTGACTGCTGATGGATTCGAACTCCCAACTCTCGCATTGGAGGACCACTGCTCTAAATACTCAGCTACAGCCACTTTACTTCAGGATAGTGCAGAACACCAAACGTCCAAACTTTGTACAACACTTTAGTTAGTTTGTTCTTCAAAACATCAATGAATTTAACAGTTTAATATACAGTACTGATCAAAAATCAAAGGCAGCACGGTGGGGCAGCGGTTAGAGCTGCCGATTCTGAGTAAGAAAGTTGGATCAGCCACCGGCCTGAGGTCTTTCTGAGTGGAGTGGGTTTTACTCTAGTATCCTTCCACAGACCACACATGTATGGTAGATTAGCTGGTAACTGTAGGTTGTCCCTATGTGTAAATGTTTAAATGGGTGTTGGTCTAATTTGTATCAATGTGTCCATGTGATGTACTCGAGTACTGTTCAGGGTGTAACTGGACTTTTTTTCCCTCCCCAAATAAAGACCATTTTGGAGAACTAATCATTGTTGACGACTTTAATTGCCTGATGCAGCAGATGGTGTGTTTACCAGACCCATTTTGTTTCACAAAATCAAACTTGTGATAATAATGTGAAAATACAACAACAGCAAAGTTATTAGGCAAAACTCAAAATTCTGGAAGAATCGCAAAGAGGTTCAGTTTAGAGTGAGTTGACTGGTCTGTGAGTTTAAATCAATCAGACTGCCTGGAGGAAGAAAAACTTTCCCCTAGTTTGGTTGTGAGGACTTTGCTTCAGTTCCGTTTCCCCAGACAGCCGGATGGTGAAGAGTATGCATGAGACGTTTCTGAGGTCATCTGCAGTACCGATCACTTTGCATATGCAGGATATGATGTAAATATCTATGATTGAGGAAATGAAAAGCCTTTGATCTTCTCAGCTGTCCCCATATCTGCTACAGGGTCTAGCAATCCATTAAGTTGCAATTTCACAAACAGACAGTAAAGCAGCTACAAATACTTGGAATGTTTTCAGATTTACAACCCCAGTTCGCACAATGTTGAGTAAAATGTTAAGAAAAACAGAATGCTATGATTTGCAAACCTCATAAAGACATATTTTATTTAAACTGAAATGTGCATTGTCTACTGCAAGCAAAGACATAAAAACATGGATGACCCTTAATTTTCTCATTTTAAACTCAGACAAGACTGAGGTTTAGGTTTTTGGACCTGAGCATCTTAGGAATAAATTTTTTCAGTCTTTCTCCCTCCTTGGATGGCATTAATCGGGCCTCCAGTTCTAATGTTAAAAACCTTGGTGTTATTTTCGATCACATTAAAACCATTAGAACCACCTTCTTCCAGCTGCGTAATATCACTAACATTAGAAACATCTCATCTAAAAATGATGCAGAAAAATTGGTTAATGCATTTGTCACGTCTAGACTGGACTATTGCAATGGTTTGTTATCTGGGTGTCCAAATACTTCTTTAAAAAGTCTTCAGTTGATCCAAAATGCTGCTGCCAGAGTCTTAACTGGAGTTAGTGGGATAGATCATATCTCTCCAGTTTGTTTCTCTCCACTGGATCCCTGTCAAATCCAGAATATAATTCAAAATCTTACTTCAAACATAGAAATCCCTCAACAACCTAGCTCCATCTTATATTCAAGATCTTATTGTTCCATATTTTCCTAACAGAGCACTTTGCTCTCAGACTGCAGGCTTACTCGCAGTTCCTAGAGTTTCCAAAAGCAGAATGGGAGCAAGATCTTTCATTTCTCAGGCTCCTCTCTTGTGGAACCAACTTCCAGTTTCTGTCTGTGAGGCTGACACATTGTCCAGGTCTAAGAATGGACTTAAAGTGCGTGTGTGACATGATTTTGGAACTTTGCATAAAATGGCACAACATATATATATATCTTGTATCATTCAACTATGTTTGTTGTTGCAAACAAAATGATAAATTAATGAAAATTCGTTTCAAAGTGAGTTTAAAATTTGCGTCGTGTTTCTTCACGGGACATCCGGGTACTTCCGCATGCGAGGTCTGTGACGTACGAACAGGAATGTCAGTCTGCGTCTGCTAGGAAAACGCATATTCATTGTCTGCAAGATTGCCTTTTTTTTTTATAACTTGAAAAATGCCGTTACGTTGTGTCGCATTTGGGTGTTCTAATATAATCAGTGAACAAGTGAGCCTTTTCACTTTCCCAAAAGATGAGAAACTTCGTCAAGAAATGGAAAAAACAAACAAAGCTGTCCCCCTTGCCCCCCTCACTCCACCAGAACGGTAAGGCAGAACCTGCTGTTTCTTGTTCAACCCCCTGAACTAACTCCGGCTTCCCAAACTGAAGACAAATCGCTCATATCTAAACTTAGATCACTAAATTCGTCGGTTTCTATATTGTGCGCCATTGTTATGTAAAAGGGGCGTTCTAGGAGACGTACCCGGATGTCCCGTGAAGAAACATGGCGCAAATTTTAAACTCACTTTGAAACAAATTTTCATTAATGTATCATTTTGTTTGCAACAACGAACATAGTTGAATGATACAAGATATACAGGGAACCCCCGACCTACGAACGAGTTTGGGACCTAAGAACCGTTCGCAGCTCGATCCGTTCGTAGGTAGGGGGTGAAAATTATATTTAAAAAAAAAATTATTCATTCATTCATTCATTCAACCCTTATTTATCATGCTAACGGAGCGTGCGCACATTTAATCATGTACAGTAGTGTACTGTAATGTTAAACATTGCTATTCACATTTACAGAATAAATAAAAATATATTTTCTTACTTTGAGATGGTCAAAGCCGACATCTTAGGTTGCCATGCGTTGATTGTTTTCGGGCCGAGCAGCGCGGGGCCGGCAGCCACCGCAGCTGCTCCAGGCCTGTGTTAGCTAGCTGGCTAGCTTCTGCTAGCCAAGCCATGAGCTAGTGTTGGAGCGGCGGCGCGATCAATCTGCAGCTCCTGCTCCAGCCGCTGCTCCAGCCTGAGACGTCCACAGAGCTATTCCAGCTAGTAATTAATCCACATGATGCGATCCTGGTCACCAGTGTTCAAAAGGCCGGCTCCCGTGTTAGCTCCAGTGTTAGCTCTGGAGCTAGCCAGGCCGGAGGTGTAGCCAGGCCGGCTGGAGGTGTTCGCACGGCGGCCTGGCACGATCGGCGATAAATCCGCTCCTGCCTGAGACATCCACAAAGTTCACAGAGACGTTTCCAGCTAGTAATTAATCCATATGAAGCCATCCTGGTCACCAGTCTTCGTCCAGCTCTCGGCAGCTAACCTAAGATGGCGTCCGGTCCGGTGTTCTACATTAATTTGTGACCGGAGACCCCAGTGACTGAACCTTAAATAGCGTCCGGTGTTCTACATTAATTTGTGACCGTGTAAACTGAAGACCTACTTCCTGTTTCCCAAAATTGCTCAAAAATTGCTCAAAAATGATCAGAAATGATCTTTTTTATCATAATTATTATTTATAAAGCCTTTAAAACAACCAGAGCTGCAACAAAGTGATGTACACATGAAATTAAGAACATTTAAACACAAAAAAAAAAAAAAAAAAAAAATTTTTTTTTTTTTTTTTTAATTCATATTTTTATTAAATATGATATGTTCGTAAGTCCCGTGGTTCGCAGGTCGATGGGGTCGTAGGTCGGGGGTTACCTGTACATGTTGTGCCATTTTATGCAAAGTTCCAAAATCATGTCATACACACTTTAAGACTTTCCTTTTTGATAAATCCTATGGCTTGTTATGCTGCTATAGGCTTAGACTACTGGAGGAAAAAAATACCTAATTTCCTTATAATGAATTGTTAAAACTGAATAGTTTTCATTTTATACTATTTCTATCTTAACACGTGATTCTCAACCTGCCATTGTGTATCTGTTCCTCCTTCCTGTTCCTCTCAAACCCAGCCAGTCGACGCAGATGGTCACTTGTGATGAGCCTGGTTCTGCAACAGGTTTCTTCCTCGTGAGGGAGTTTTTCCCTTCCACTGTTGCCTTCATGCTTGCTCAAGATGAGAACCGGTGATGAAATTAAACTGCAGTTTGCTCCTCGGATAAATAGTGTTAACTTTTATGTATATAAATGTTTCTGTTCAGTGCCCTGAGATGACTTCTCTCGTGACTTGGTGCTAAATAAATGAACTGTGTAATCCCACCTGTTTTTAATGCAGTGTTTTATGTTAATTGTTTCCTTTAACTCTTCATTAAAACAAAGGTGTTTTCACAGCGAGTTATGAAGTTCGAAATTGAGGATTAAGAAACTCAGAAGATTAGGCTGCAATCAATTTTTGAAACTTTCAAGAAGTAATATGTTAAAAATAATCTTCACAAACTTAAAAATATGACCATTACAAATAATTTTTTTTATAAAAATGACAATTTAAAGATGTGTTAAGTGAATTTTTGTTAGCATGTGAACAGGCTAGGACCAACACAGTATGTGCTGCAGCCTCCATTACACTCAACATGCACACTGTGAAGTCTAATCCATTTTATTATGTGGAAGCTCTACTATAGGAATTCTTTGTCCCCAAGAGAGAATAATGACAATGGGCAGATAAAGGGAAGTCACCACGTTTAACAACATTAAGCCATTCAGCAGTGGATGAATTAAAGAAAGAGAAAAGGGGGATAAGAGAGGGATGAGAGGGGAAAGAGAATGACAGCAAGGCTCAGACAGAAGAGGCAGTGAGAAATCGGGGGATTAATCCAGGCTACTACAGAGGGATTAAATCATTTTCTGCCTGAACGTGTGCACGCTTCGAGTGACGGTTGAGGTTAAGCACACTCTTCTTTTTCTACCCGTTTTGCTCCTGCTCTGTCATCCCCACAATCACATCCTCATTTTAATGGTATTCAAGGTGTGTGTGTGTGTGTGTGGGGGGGCTTTAATTGGAAAAGCAATGCAGTCAGAAAGAGCTCTCCAAAACACGCACACAGTCTCAAACACACAAGCTAAACAGATGGAGTGTTGGACTAATAGATGTTAATGTTTCTGATAATCTGATGTGGGGGGGAGATAGAAAAAACACTCACTGATTTCCCATGTGGTAGGTGTATGTGACTCCGTGTGTGGGTTTGCATATGGGATAATGTGTGTGTGTGTGTGTGTGTAAACGTCTATCTGCCTCTGAAAGATATATCTAAATGACTTTTCAAAGTTTGCTTTAAAAGCTTAAACACAACAAACCTTCTTATTGCATTTCAAAGTTTCATAGTTACTCTATGTATCATAAAAATGTTTGTTATAAAACATATATTCCAGTATTCGATGGTAAAGAGTGATTTATATAAGCTACATGGCACACACACAGTGTTGCTTCTGTACTTTCTACAGTAAATGTAATAACAAGATACAGTAGTCTGAATAATCGGTGTTTCAGAATCTTGCTCGCTGCATGTGCAGAAGAAGAGGTGATGCTAAAGGTTTAAACTCTAAATGCTGAGTAAACTTTAAAAATACTACACATCTGCACAGCTGAGCCTCTTTTTAAATGCACATTTCTAAACTGAAGGCGCAGTGAATTACAATCACATTAAACACCACCGCCACACGCTCTTCCTGACACAACCAGACTACAGAGCTACAACAGCCCTCTGTGTGGATCAAAGAGCCGCCATCTAGGGCGCCCAGGGGAACAGATGGTGGAGGTTAGGGGCCTTGCTCAAGGGCCCAAAACGGGGCAAATGAGGGTGGATGCAGGTGTGGGTGTTTTACCTTTCCCACCCATATTTTGATGTTGTTGGTCCAGGGAGACCAGCTGGTCACCACCCAGGCCCAACTTCTCTAA
>JBBPBX010023732.1:8295-20803 GCA_038048925.1 Garcialebias charrua | reverse complement strand
GCACACGTGTTTGAGAAAGGCATTGGTAAACTAAAACACCTAAAAGCAAAAATTGAACTTGACAAAGATGCCAACCCAAGATTCCACAAGGCGCGCCCGGTGCCATATGCTCTACGTCCCAAGATAGATGCTGAACTGCAAAATTTGGAGACGTCCGGCATTCTTTCAAAGGTCGACTGGAGTGACTGGGCTACGCCCATTGTTCCGGTGATGCAGAAAGGAAAAGGTGAAGTGTGTATATGTGAGGACTTCAAAGTGAGCATCAACCCGATGCTACGCATGGTGCAGTACCCTCTTCCACGAATTCATTCATTCATTCAACCTTTATTTATACAGGCTAGCCTCGTTGAGCCACAGGGACTCATTTACAAGAGGGACCTGTCTCACTCAAACCCAGGGTCAATTTAGAGTTACCAATCAGCCTAACATGCATGTTTTTGGACTGTGGGAGGAAACCGGAGTACCCGGAGAAAACCCACGCATGCACGGAGAGAACATGCAAACTCCACCCAGAAAGGCCTCCGGACCGGGATTTGAACCGGGGACCTACTCGCTGAGAGGCAGCAGCTCTACCAGTTGTGCCACCGTGCTACCCATAGAATAGAATAGAGGACATCTTCTCATCTTTGGCTGGTGGGGAGAAGTTTTCAAAGATTGACTTGTCACAAGCCTATCTCCAGATGGAAGTGGAGGAGTCAAGCAAAAAGTTTTTAACCATCAACACTCATAAGGGACTTTACCAACATAATCGGCTTGTGTTTGGTGTTGCTTCAGCCCCAGCCATCTGGCAAAGGGCCATGGATCAGGTGCTCCAGGACATACCTGGAACACAATTCTACCTGGATGACATTATCATAACAGGAAAAGATGATGATGATTACTTCCAAAACCTGAGCAAAGTACTCACCAGTAGGGGTTGAACGAGTACATAATTTTTAACCTCGACATTAACATAAAAAAACTCGAACGACGCTCGAGTAGCCGATGACGTCACAGTGTCTTACGATGCAAAATAAATAAATAAATATAAATGCCTAAAAACGTCTTTACAAAAAGAAAAAAAAGACCAACAAAACATTGGGAGCATTTATTATGCTCCTATCATGTATCATACTGCAGATAAGTCACAGGAAAAACAAAACTATTAGTTATTATTATTAATTTTAAAAGTGAAAGTAATGCGCTGAAAACCGAAACTTAAAAAACAAATGGGGCCACAGCCACACCGTACCACCGCCTGCAGCTGTGCAATTTAGGTTTACTTTTAGAGATTGTGTTTATAGGTTTTTGGTAGCTCTAGAGAGATGAATATTTGTTTTTTTTTGTTTGTGAAACGAGAGACAGGAAGCCGTTTCGGCCGTGTTATAATATGGGACCTGCATTGCAACACTGCCCTCTGCTGTCACAATCTACTACAAAGAAAGTCAACACGAAGTAGCGCATTTTATAAAATTATAAACTGTTTTACCTTTTTGACAAGACGGCCTGCTCCATTAACATCCGTGCGCACACAGGAATCCATTTTGTAGCGTCTACTAAAAGCTAAAAGCTGCCCCGCGCGCTATGAAATGTGACGTCACTACGGCTACCCGAGGTGGACAAAAAAGCCTCGATAGAAGTCAAAGCACTCGAGTTGTCGAAAACTCGGGTACTCTGTTAATGCACTACTCACCAGGCTGAATGAGTATGGCCTACGGGCAAAGAGAGCGAAATGTTAGTTTATCAAAAGTGAAATCTCCTATTGGGACATGTCATTGACAAACACGGCTTGCACAAGTCGCAAGAGAAAATTGAGGCGGTGCTGAAAGCACCTAAACCTGAAAATGTGTCACAACTCAGATCGTACCTGGGTCTCGTCAACTATTACCACAAGTTTCTACCCAACCTTGCCTCAGTGCTGTATCCACTAAATGCGCTGTTACAGACAGGAGTGGAATGGCATTGGTCAGAAAAATGTGAAAAGGCCTTCACAGAAACAAAGAGACTAATAACATCTGATGAGCTACTTACCCACTATGATCCATCCAGACCCATCCGTCTAGCATGTGATGCATCCCCGTACGGCATCGGAGCAGTACTCGCACACGTTGGATAATGGACTTGAACGCCCAATTGCATTCGCTTCAAGGTCCCTGTCAAGTGCCGAACGCAACTATGCACAGATAGACAAGGAGGCCCTTAGCCTAGTATGGGGGATAAAAAAGTTCCACCATTACCTCTATGGCCGAAGGTTCACCTTAGTGACTGATCATCAGCCCCTAGTGTCTATATTCAATCCACGAAAAGGAGTCCCAGTGATGTCAGCTGCGCGACTACAGAGATAGGCCCTGTTCTTAGGAGCACACTCGTATGACATTGAGTTCAAGAGAACTAAACAACACTGCAATGCTGATGGTTTGTCACGCCTCCCCCTGTCAACACCTGTGGAGGAATTGCAGTCAACTGGTGACCCGGTAGAAATGTTTTACACAACACTGGTAGACCAGTTGCCAGTTAAGAATGACATGATACGAAGAGAAACGCAGAATGACCCAACACTTTCCAAGGTGTACGACACACGACAGTGTTTTAGTGTTTAAATGGTTACTGTTGCACCGAGGGACTGAGAGAAACGCAATTTCAATCCTGTGTATGTCCTATACATATTGCAGTTCTGACAATAAAGTTGACTTTGACTTTGATAACAGTAAAAGGCTGGCCTACCCATGGGAATCCTTGTTTCCCAGAGTTTTCAGTAAGACGTGATCAACTGTCAGTTTGCCTGGGAACCTTGATGTGTGGATCACGTGTGGTGTTCCCTCCAAGCTTCGCACCAAAGTGTTGGACAGTCTGCATGAGGCTCACGTAGGTACCGTGAAGATGAAAAGTTTGGCCCGTAGCTACGTTTGGTGGCCGGGGATAGATAAACAGATTGAGGACATCACCAAAACCTGTCCAGGGTGCCTGAGCGTTCAAAACGCACCTCCACAAGCTCCCCTACACCCGTGGGAATGGCCGTCTGCACCCTGGCAGAGAGTTCACATTGATTTTGCTGGCCCGTTCATGAACTCTATGTTTCTTATAGCTGTAGACGCTCACTCTAAGTGGCCAGAAGTAGTCCAAATGAACTCAACAACATCAGAAAAGACTATATCTGTTCTTAGAACCATCTTCGTCAGGTATGGCCTTCCTGAACAAATTGTGAGTGACAATGGCCCACAGTTTACTTCTGAGGAATTCCAAGACTTCATGAAAAAGAATGGTATCAAGCATTTCAAGTCGGCACCTCACCATCCAGCAACCAACGGATTAGCGGAACGGTTTGTACAAACATTCAAAAAGTCCATAAAAGCAACAATAAAAGAAGATATCGCTCTTCAACACAAAATTGACAATTTCCTCTTGGTGTACCGCAACTCTGTCCATGAAACAACCAATCAGACACCTGCAATGCTGTTTATGAACAGACGGCTCAGATCTCGCATTGACCTTCTAAAGCCAAACCTGAGGAGAGAAGTGCAGAACAAACAGTTCAGCAGCTTTTCGGATGAACCGCCAAGAAGCTTCGACGTGGGACAGCAGGTTCTGGCACGTGACTACCGAGGGGAAAAGTGGACGCCTGGAAAGATCATCACTAGGAGCGGCCCTCTGATGTATGAGGTGGACACTGGAGACCATACCTGGAGACGCCATGTGGATCAGCTGTTAAATGCTCAACCAAAGACACCAGAGCAACCAGCACGTCCACCTGATCCTAGAACCAACTCTGACCTCAGCACAGTGACACCCACAGTTGCAGAGGAAGTGCCCCCTACCGAGAGCACGCCACAGGTTCCCAGGCGTAACCCTGAACGACTCAGGGTACCCCCGAAAAGATTAGACTTATGAGTTTCACTTATAGGACTTGTATGATATAAAAAAATATATATTAAAAAAAGGAAGGTGTTTCAATGTTTGTCAACTGAATGACAAGTTGTGTTTAATGCATTGGCTATGTTGTATGTTATTTTAGTTACGTAGCATTGTTCTAAAATGGGAGGAGTGTAGTGTATACAACGGAACTATTTACTTCAGCGGAACCACTCCCCTAGTTACCGGGTTACCTAGAGATGATCCGCCGGCGTATTGATTTGTGTGTGTAATGTTGAGACCAGTTGAAGACAAGTAAAGTCACGTTCTTTTTCCATAACCAAGTGGATTATTCTTTCATCTTTATGTAACCGTGTGGTTTTAGTTCATTGGAAGAGTGGCTGTAAATACCCACTCTGGTTTGGCTCCCTGAACACACCGTGTCCTGTTCCTCCACCTTCAGTGTGGTTTAGCTCATTAGTGTTACTAAGCACCAGGTGTGTAAGCCAAACATTCTTCTCCAGGGTGTTGGCTGTTTAGTCTCTTGCTGCATGTGGCTGTAGTGAGTGCTGCTGCAGTGTTCATGGAGTTGTGCAAAGCCCTGAAGCACAAGCTAAGGTAAATGTTTTTTTTCATTAGTCACTTATGGCTGGTTGGGTGCTGTCAATGCTGCTCCACATATTGTTGTGGAGTTCTGTTAAAAGTTATTTGTATTTGTTTGTTTCTTTAGGACATGTGCCAGTGGGTGGCAGATTGCCACTGCAACTAATTGAATGTGCTTGTTATTGGGATTGTGACTGATTAAGGTACATGCTTGTATTTTCTAATATTGTTTATCATGTGCAAGCACCTTACTAACTGTCATTCCTGTACAGCAGATTGCTACGGTTGCTATATTGTGCTCCCAACTCTGTGCCTTGTTTTAAACTGTACATGCTCTCATGTTACTGGCATGTAACATCCTTTGGTGTTAAGTGATTTGGAGTTGTGCTAGCCCTTTACAACTGGCATGGTAGAACCACCATAGCATAAATGCATCTAATAAAGGCTGTTTTAATATTGAAAGGAATTAATAAAATATATATTGTATACAACACTTCTGTTTTTGTCATTTGAAGCCAGGCGTACCTGCATATTTGTAATAGGGAAGCCCTAGACTATTTACAGTCTACCAGTTGGCTTTAGAGTCACATCCTCTGAGTCACAATCCGGGCCTTCATAGCCCGTGTTACATTTACTGGCGTTGCTGGAAGGATCTGGCTGATAAGGCAGTTTGTGTGTGTATACAGTATATATATTTTATTTATTTATCTCTATTCTAAAGAGCATTTAGAAGTTGGGAGCATAATAGGCTAACAGTAGGCACATCGTGGGACCTAGCTGGATACTCCCCAACAGTGAAGAAGGACCCACCTCCCCGTTCCTATGGCAGAGGAACTTGAAGAACTCCGGGCTCGAGTCCAGCAGTTGGAGGCCGATAGGAGTCGTCTGCAACAGGAACGGGACGTTGCACTAGCAAATTCAACTCAACATGATGCACCAGCTGGTCCAAGTACACGTGCAGCTCTGGGGAGTATGGGGACAACTGACCGCATTATCTACCTGCCAAGGGAGCGAAAGTGTCCAACCTTCAGGGGGACTCATGGTATTGGGGTTGAGGAGTGGGTAGAAGAAGTTTGTACCAGCATGCGAGTCCGGCATGTTGAACCCACAGATCAGGCTGCTTTCATTTTTGACCATCTCGAAGGTGTAGCTCGGGATGAGATTAAATATAGACCATTAGCTGAACGTGAGAATCCAGAAACTGTTTTCGCCATTTTGAGAGAACTATATGGTTGCCAACAGTCGTATGTCTTACTACAAGAGGACTTCTTTTCACGGAGACAGTTAGACGGTGAAACTTTGCAGGAATTTTCCCATTCGTTGTTTTGTTTAATGAACAAAGTTAAAGCTAATTCTCCTCATGCCATGACTAATGCAGACATTTTACTTCGTGATCAATTTACTCAAAATGTTAGCAATTCTGATCTGCGTAGGGAATTAAAGCGCTACGTTCGTGACAATCCAAGGTGTACATTGCTGGAAGTTAGGGCTGAGGCCATTACATGGGAGCGTGAGGGTGGGATGGCCAACAATAGTGTTGTGCCGTCCTCTTGTGCTGTACAACGGGCTAGTGCACCCCCTCTCCAAATTGAGCCCTCCTCTAATTCTACTGCCTCACAGATTGCCACTCTGACAGAATTGGTACAAAAGCAACAGGACCAGTTGGATCAGATCACTCAATCCCTTACAGCTATGCAGCAGCACCCTGTGGCCAGTTCTTCTGGTCCTAGTAATGTGATTTGTCACAGGTGTCGGCAACCAGGTCACATTGCACGGTATTGTAACGCCCGTTCCCAGTTTAGGTCCCCTTGGGTCCAAGCCACCACACACCTCACACATAAAGGGGGTGGTTCAGGCTCAGTGGGTCCCCATGTAGATGAGGTGAAGGAGTGTTTAATGGCGCCTTGTCCCCAAGTCACTGTGAAATTATCTGGAGTTCCAGTCCAGTATGTCCTTGACACAGGTTCTATGGTTTCTACCATTTCAGAGAGCTTTTTCAGGAAATATTTTCCAGACAAGTTAAAGTCCTGTCATTGGTTAGAGTTGAGAGCTGCCAACGGTTTAAGCATTCCTTACTTGGGCTATCTTGAGCCCGACATAGAGGTGTATGGTGTGGTAATTCCTAGAAGAGAGATCTTGGTTGTTAGAGACCCTCCAGGCCGGGTTAGTTTACCTCATATACCAGGCATAATTGGGATGAATGTCATAAAGGCCTACTATTTTCAGTTGTTTTACCAGTATGGCCCTGAGTTGTTTGAACGCCCTACAGTTTTGGGGGCTTTCAGTTCCTGGCTTCCTGCCTTCCAGTTATATCAGCAGACCGACTTGCAGGAAAGGCCCTATTCAGACTAGTTTTGCAAAGCTAAGTGGTAAAAGACCTGTGGTTGTTCCTGCTGGCACTACTAAACTTGTACCTGCTACTTGTTCTGCTATGTTGGCCTTGGCAGGGGCTGTTTTGATTGAACCCTTAAATGCAAAGTTTGGCTTACCTGAGGGTTTGTTAGTGTCTCCTTCTCTCTTGCATGTTTTTCGGGGTACTGTTTATGTTCCTGTGGTGAATGTAGGGGTGTGTACGGTTACATTGAAACCCCGCTGTTCTCTTGGAGTGTTGTCTCCTATAGATGTGGTGAGCCTACCATCAGAGTTGCAGGAAGTCCCTTGTGCACAGGAGCAAATTATCGCTGCAGTCAGGTCCCATACTGTCGAGACTGGCTCAGTTAGAGAGAAGATAACCTCCCTTGATCTCTCTATGCTGGATGGAATAAAGCAGTACAAAGTGAGAGCCTTATTGCTAAAGTATGAATCTGTGTTTTCTGCTTTTGATGGTGACCTTGGCTTTACCAATTTAATTGAGCATAGCATCCCTTTGTTAGATGATATTCCCGTACGACAGCGGTATCGGCGCATCCCTCCATCTGAATATGAGGCAGTTAAGTCTCACATTAACCAGCTGCTGGCAACCCGGGTAATTCGAGAGAGCAGTAGCCCTTATGCGTCCCCAATTGTCCTAGTCAGAAAGAAGGACGGTAGTCTTCGCCTTTGTGTAGACTACAGACAACTTAATAAAAAGACCAGGAAGGATGCTTTTCCACTGCCTCGAATAGAAGAGACACTAGACTCCCTCTCGGGCGCCCGCTGGTTTACAACAATGGACCTTGCTTCTGGATATAACCAGGTTCCAGTTGCAGAGATCGATAAGCCAAAAACGGCTTTCTGCACCCCGTTTGGCCTGTTCGAGTTCAACCGTATGCCATTTGGACTATGCAATGCACCAGGGACTTTCCAGCGTTTGATGGAGAGGATATTTGGGGCCCAGCATGGTCAGTCACTCTTGTTATATCTGGATGATATTGTTGTGTTCTCTTCCAGTGTTGATGATCACTTGACACGGCTGGAAGGGGTACTAAGTCGCCTAAAACAAGAAGGATTGAAAGTCAAGTTGGAAAAGTGTGACTTCTTCAAAAAGCAGGTGAAATATCTGGGACATCTCATCTCTGAGGAGGGCGTGGCCACGGACCCAGAAAAGGTTGCGGCAGTGTTAAACTGGCCTCACCCCACCAACATCTCAGAGTTGCGGTCGTTCCTGGGGTTTGCCAATTATTACAGGAGGTTCGTAGAAGATTTTTCTAAACTAGCTGGCCCCCTTCATCGTCTTGTTGCAGAACTTGCTGGGTCGAAGGTGTGCAGAGGACGAAGGCAACTGTTGGAAGACGTTTGGTCGGAGGACTGTGAAAGGAGCTTCCAGGAGCTCAAGGCCAAGCTTGTAAGTGCCCCCACACTTGCTTTTGCTGATTTCTCTCTGCCTTTCATTTTAGAGGTTGACGCCAGCCATAGTGGGCTAGGAGCCGTATTGTCTCAATAGCAACGTGGCAAAGTGAAACCAGTTGCATATGCCAGCCACAGCTTACATGTTGCTGAGAAACATTATAGCTCCATGAAGCTCGAAATGTTAGCCATGAAGTGGGTCATGACTGAGAAGTTCAAAGAGTACCTGTGGGGTCACCGATGTATAGTATGGACAGACAATAACCCCTTGAGTCATTTGGACACAGACAAACTGGGAGCCACGGAGCATCGGTGGATCGCTGAACTCTCAGCATTTGAGTATACAGTCCGATATCGCCCAGGCCGTGTGAACAAGAATGCGGATTCCCTCTCAAGGCAACAGACTAGTGGGGACAGAACGCAACTGGAGTATCTCCTCCCAGGAACAGTCATTCCAGAGGTAATTGGTGAGCGGTTTGTGGGAGTGCAGGAAGACCCTGTCCAGTTGGTCATAACTGCTCTGCCATCCCGCAGCGGGGAAGATCTGGGGGTACTCCAGAGGGCTGACCCTGCCATCTCAGCGTTTCTGGAGTTTTGGCGGCAGCAGAGAGTGCCAAGCTGTGCTGAGAAGGAGCGTCTGGGTCCAGAGGCCCGGGGACTTGTAAAACAATGGGGCCGAATTGTCCAGAAGGAGGACCTCCTGTATCGGCGCAGCTGGAGACCAGATGGTGGAGAAGAGGTTCTCCAGTTACTTCTTCCAGAGAGCTTAAGATCAGAAGTTTTACAGGAGCTTCGTCAACATCATGGCCACCAAGGGATAGAGAGGACAACTGATGTCGTGAAGCAGAGGTGTTGTTGGCCAAGGATGGACAAAGATGTAAAGGACTGGTGCCAGCAGTGTGAAAGGTGTACCCTGGCTAAAAACACCCAGCCAAGAGCTCGTGCTCCTATGGGTCACCTCATTGCTTCAAGACCAAATCAGCTGCTGGCCATTGATTTTACACTGTTGGAAACCGCCCGCGATGGAAGGGAGCTTGTGATGGTGATGACAGATGTGTTTTCAAAGTTCACCCAAGCCATCCCCACTCGTGATCAAAAAGCAGCTACGGTAGCAAAGATCCTGGTTCGTGAGTGGTTTTACCGTTTTGGAGTACCGGCTCGCATCCACTCAGACCAGGGGAGGAACTTTGAGAGTCTCTTGGTGCAACAGTTATGTGAGCTGTATGGAGTTCAGAAAAGTCGTACCACACCTTACCACCCACAAGGAAATGGACAGTGTGAACGCTTTAATCGAACTATGTTTAACCTGCTTCGTTCCCTTCCTCCAGAAGAAAAACGAAATTGGCCAGAACACCTCCCACAGCTTGTCTTCCACTATAACACCACTGCCCATCAGTCGACTGGTGAATCACCCCACTTCCTCATGTTTGGACAAGAACCTCACTTGCCAGTGGATTTCCTTCTTGGCCATCTTCCGGAGCCTACGGCACCCAGTGTGTGTGACTGGGTGGCAGAGCACAGGAGGCGTCTGAATGTGGCCATGGATGCTGCCAGGGGCAGAGTGGAGCTGGCAGCCCAGAGGAGGAAAGTGAGGCATGATGAAAAGGTTCAGTGCAAGCCACTTGAAGTGGGACAAAGAGTGTATTTGCGTGATGTGGGCCCAGGTCGCAGAAAAATTCAAGATGCATGGGGGTCCACAGTGTACCAAGTCGTGAGAGGGCCCAGTACAGGTGGTGTGGTATATTCAATTGCTCCAGTTGATAAGCTTCATCTTGTGAGACAAGTGCATCGTACTGCTATAAAACCTGCTCTACCACCTACAGATGCCTGCCCTGATGCTTGGCTGCAGTGTCTGCCTGATGAGACTAGTGACGAGGATGATGTGGAGTCTGGATCTTGGCTGGTGGTCCGAGAGGCTGTTAGTAACCCGTCTGTGAAGCCAGAACCACCGGAAAGGCCTCCAGTTCATATGCCATATGAGGCGCCACCGGCTGTACAAGCTCCCCAAAGCAGTATCATCGGCCCCAGGAAGTCCAGCCGTAAAACCGCTGGCAAACACTCCAACCCCCATCACCTCCCACGACCGGTTAGGAGTGACGACTGTAGGGCTACTGTTTCTGTGGACCCGGGTGCCAGCAGCCTGGTTACCGCCACTTTTTGACCCTGGTTGCGGTTTTGATTTATCGGTGAGCCACCGATCCATAAAGGGGGGTAGGATGTAACCGGGTGGTTTTAGTTCATTGGAAGAGTGGCTGTAAATTCCCACTCTGGTTTGGCTCCCTGAACACACCGTGTCCTGTTCCTCCACCTTCAGTGTGGTTTAGCTCATTAGTGTTACTAAGCACCAGGTGTGTAAGCCAAACATTCTTCTCCAGGGTGTTGGCTGTTTAGTCTCTTGCCGCATGTGACTGTAGTGAGTGCTGCTGCAGTGTTCATGGAGTTGTGCAAAGCCCTGAAGCACAAGCTAAGGTAAATGTTTTTTTTTTCATTAGTCACTTATGGCTGGTTGGGTGCTGTCAATGTTGCTCCACATATTGTTGTGGAGTTCTGTTAAAAGTTATTTGTATTTGTTTGTTTCTTTAGGACATGTGCCAGTGGGTGGCAGATTGCCACTGCAACTAATTGAATGTGCTTGTTATTGGGATTGTGACTGATTAAGGTACATGCTTGTATTTTCTAATATTGTTTATCATGTGCAAGCACCTTACTAACTGTCATTCCTGTACAGCAGATTGCTACGGTTGCTATATTGTGCTCCCAACTCTGTGCCTTGTTTTAAACTGTACTATGCTCTCATGTTACTGGCATGTAACATCCTTTGGTGTTAAGTGATTTGGAGTTGTGCTAGCCCTTTACAACTGGCATGGTAGAACCACCATAGCATAAATGCATCTAATAAAGGCTGTTTTAATATTGAAAGGAATTAATAAAATATATATTGTATACAACACTTCTGTTTTTGTCATTTGAAGCCAGGCGTACCTGCGTATTTGTAATAGGGAAGCCCTAGACTATTTACAGTCTACCAGTTGGCTTTAGAGTCACATCCTCTGAGTCACAATCCGGGCCTTCATAGCCCGTGTTACATTTAAAATATACTTTGTTGGAGTAAAGACACAACAAGTTTGTTTTAGGTTGTTGCTGGAGGAGGCTGAATGCAGCACAACCCCCAACCTCCTCCCCTCCTTGTCTCTCGACACGCCCATTTTGAGGGAGATTTTGAATCTTCTTCGGGGGCGGGGTTACCGTTTCACAGTGTGTTGAGGCCCACTTTAAGGCTGCAGTCCAGTGCTACTCTTCACTGGAGCATATCACAATCTAATGGTGTTTGTGCTTCTGGCCTGAACATTACCAATTGAAAGAGTTGTTCACCTGTCTCTCTTGTCTCCAGTGTTCCTGACTACTCGGCTCTGGTTCTACTGATCCTGGCTTGGTTCCTTTGTGCTCTGACCTGGTTCTCCTCATGACCAGTTTGGATTCTCCTCGTTCCCTGGCCTGGTCCTCCTCGTGACTCGTCCTTGGTTCTCCTCGTGACTCGTCCTTGGTTCTCCTCGTGACTCGTCCTTGGTTCTCCTCGTGACTCATCCTTGGTTCTCCTCCTGACTCGCCCTTGGTTCTCCTCGTGACTCGTCCTTGGTTCTCCTTGTGCTCTGATCTGGTTCTCCTCATGACCCATACTGGTTTCCCTCGTGCCTTGTTCACACCAGTTAACTGCCTTCCTCATCCAACTGGACTCTGGACCTGTACTTTCTCTGCAAACTCTCCTAAGGATTGGAGGTTGGACCAAACATCACCCCTCAACCTGTGAGAGAAAAAACAACATCGAAATCACTACCTGTTCTCCTGTGGAACCCTCTCTGACCATCTTCCCCCTCTTTCAGGAGTTGCAGAGAAGCTTTGTTTGATTAATTCATGTAAGTAATAAACACTGTTATTTTGTACCTGCCTGCGTCTGTCTCGTTCTGGGTCTCATACTAATCTGGGTTCCTCAAGTTTATAACACAAATTTAATCAGGTTTAGGAATCAAAAGTAGGCTACTAGTAGTAGGAAAACATTCTGACACCATCATTTGCCTCACTGAGCCCTGGAGAAAGGCCCTTAACCCTCACCATCTGTTGCACTGGGCACCCGAGATAGCAGCCCTCTGCTTCACACAGAGGGCTGTGGTAGCTCAGTGATCTGGGGTTGTGTTATGAAGGGCATCCGGCATGAAAATGATTGGCAAGTCTTCATGCGAGTTAGTTTTCCGTGGTGACCCCTGAAGAAGGGAGCAGCCGAAAGAAAGAAAAAAATAATATATATATATATATA